>VXBW01004161.1:47596-154208 GCA_013400375.1 Thinocorus orbignyianus
TTTTGGTTCAATTGCCACTGTTAGCTGCCTTCACTTGTGCTGAAGTGCAAAGTCTATCACTGAAGGAAGAAGAAAAAGCAAGACTCAGAAGAACTAGAAACTCTAAAGTTTCTGAAGGTTCTGAAGATTCCTATAAAACTACAATTAATCATTTACTGAATAAAAAAAATAATAATGGATTAAATATACATTCTTGAATACCGAAGAGTTCTACCAGCTACATGCAACTCAGAATCTTGAGATTCAGGCCTGAAAGTCTGAAATCATAGAATCATAGAATCATAGAATGGTTGGTATTGGAAGGGACCTTAGAGATCATCAAGTTCCAACCCCCCTGCTGTGGGCAGGGACACCTCCTACTAGACCAGGTTGCTCAAAGCCCCATCCAGCTTAAACCTGAACAGTATGAGGGAGGCAGTATCCACAACTTCTCCGGATAACCTCTTCCAGTGTCTCACTACCCTCACAGTAAAGAATTTCTTCCTAATATCTAATCTAAATCTCCCCTCTTTCAGTTTAAAACTCTTACCATTCATTCTGTCACTAAACTCCATTATAAAGAGTCCCTCCCCATCTTTCCTTTAGGCCCTCTTTAAACACTAGAAGGCTACTATCAAATCACACTGGAGCCTTCTCTTCTCCAGGTTGAACAACCCCAATGGTCTCAACTTTTCTTAAGAGTGGTGCTCCATCCCTCTTATCATCATCGTGGCCCTCCTCTGGGTTTGCTTCAGTGGGTCCATGTCCTTTTTACGCTGGGGACCTGTCATAGTTTCAGCTGGGATAGAGTGGACTTTCTTACTGGCGTGGTTCTGTGTTTTGGATTTGAGGTGGGAATAGTGTGATTGTGCACTGGTGGTTTTTGTTGTTTCTAAGTAATCAAGGTCTTTTCTTCTCCTTACACCACCCACCAGTGAATGGGCTGGAAGTGCACCAAAGGTTGGGAGGAGACACAGCAGTCAACTGACCCCAAGAGACCAAAGGAATGTTCCATGTCTTATAATGTCATGCTGGGGGAAGAAGGAATGGTGGACATTTGGAGTTACGGCATTTGTCTTCCCAAGTAACAGTTATGCATTATGGAGCCCTGTTTTCCTGGAGCTGGCTGAACACCTGCCTGTCAACAGGAAGTAGTGAATTCCTTGGTTTGTTTTGCTTGTATGTGTGGCTTTTGCTTTATTTGTTTAACTGACTTAATCTGAACCCACAAGTTTTCTCACTTTTACTTTTCCTGTTCCCTCCACATCCCACTGTCAGGAGAGTGAGTAAGCGGCTGCATGGTCCTAGCTGCTGGATGGGGTTAAACAACAGGGCCCCAGAGCTGGATATGGTACTCCAGGTGGGGTCTCACCTGAGTGGAGTAGAGAGCGAGAATCACCTTCCTCCATTTGCTGACCACATTTTTTTTGATGCAGCCCAGGATACAGTTGGCTTTCTTGGCTGCCAGTGCACATTGTCATTGTATTAAGTCTGTGGGGCACAAACTCTGTCAGTGAAAGTCACATGTACTGTGAGGAACGACCCAATTTAATTGAATCCTTTATTCTCTACTATAACAGAATGCAAGTCTATCATATGCCTTTATATGTTCTCAATCTATTATGACATACAATATTCACAAATTTATTCTTGAGGAGATAGAACATACACATGTAATGTGACTAGACGTATCATAATCTGAGGGGAGAAACAGGTCATATGACCAAACATGTATGAAACTCTAGCCCATATGACCTGCTTAACAGTACTTATAAAGAGAACAGAAAGAACAGAGGATCCCAGATAATTTACGGGGCTTCCAGTCATCTGCCTTCTTGTCTTTGGGGTGCATCTAAAAGTGTAATGAGAGTTAAGTAAGTCACTAGTTCTGCCAAAGCATATCCAAGTAATGACTGCTCCTGAATTTAAATATTAAATCTGCAATCAAGTGAAAATAATTTACATTCCTCATTTACCAAAAAGGCTTGAAAGCGTAGGCTAATCTGAGGGAGTTATTGTGTTGTTCCCACAAAGTGTGGGAAAGGCAGTTAAAGTTTTCCCAAATAACATTCAGCTCAATAAAACCATTAGAATATTTTAGTATCATGCTTTATCATTTTAAGCTCTCCAGAATTCTTATATGCTCTTTTTAATTGCTTATGCACATTTTGGACAGTCATTGATTCAAGAAGCAAATAGGCTATTTGAGTATCTTAAAAAAGGAATGGAAGGTAATTTAGAAAATATTATTTTTGCATTGCTTTACATTTTTCAAAGAAACTAAACATCATATTTACCTCTGTAAATGCATGTGTATTCTGCACAGCCACTATTTAAAGTAGCAAATTTGATGGTTTTTTTTTTTCTTTTGAAAGGAATATCACAAGTACATTACATTTTGCAGGCTGTCATGCTACCTAATCCGTGAAAGTGAATAACTGCTCACATTTATCCATGCTATTTATTCATTGAAACAACTTGATATCTCATTCAGCTTTCTTTATCCCTGAAGCACTACTTAGGAGTTAAAGTGTTTTTTTAGCATTTGAGATGTCAGAATTAAAGAATATAGCCCTCTTTTAATTATTTCCTAAACAACTTTTTCTATAAAGGAGGGAAGGAAAGAATATTGATTCACTTACTCTGATTTAGGTGCTTCAACATTTTGAATCTTGAAGAGAATGGCTGGGATATTAGGTTGGGAGCAACTTTGGCCGCTTTAACCATGAGATGCTGCAATTCAGTATCCTGAGAGAAGGGAACAGGGCAAAAAACCAAGATCACAACCCTGCACGTCAAGAGAACAGACTTTTCCCCATTCAGAGCTTTGCTTTCAAGTATTAGGGAGCAGCCAGGGTTGACTGCCCCACAAGGAGAGGTGAGTCAGGAGTATTGTTTGATAAAAAGGCAGCAGTGAGCAGTGACCTCACGAATGAGGACATAAGATGTTGAATAGCAAGTCAGGCTCAGGATCAAAGCCAGAGAAAGTAGTCAGGGTCAGATATAGTTACCCAGCTAGGTTGTAGTGAGAAGGAAGATCCAAGGTCAGGCCAGGAAGCCAAGACAGCTGGTTCTAGTCAGGGTTAGGTTTGGAGAGATATGAACCTGAGCACAGATACAGCTGCTGCACAGGAGCTGCACAGCTGTGATGTGGCATTGACAGGAGTGAGCACCACAGCCTCAGCTCAAAAGTAGTTCCAAAGATAATGGAAGGGCAGGATCTTGTATTCTTCACTTTACAACAAAGGACCTGACCTTGTACTCAGCCAGCTAAATTGTTTAATTTAGCCAACTAAAAGAAGGATGCACTCTGGTACTGATAGCAAAAATCACATGGGACATACACCTGGAGAGAAGAGAGGCTCAGGACAACATTTTCAAAGACGTGTTGATTTTGGCTGGAATAGGGTTAACTTTCACAAAAAGTGGGACAAGCAACACAGCTAGGATAGTTGACCCAAGCTGGCCAAGGGGATTACCGGTACTTTGTGACATCATGCTCATGATACAGTTGGGAAACCGGGTCAGGGATTGTGAATTGCTGCTTGAGAGAAAGCTAGGCATCAGTTGGTTAGCAAATTGCAGTATGTATCACTCAGTGTATTATTTTATCAGTATTATTGTTGTTGTCTTCTTTCCTTTGCTACTTTGTTCAACTGTCTTTATCTCAACCACAAATTTTGCCTTTTTCTTCCAGTTTCCTCCTCATCCCAGCTGGCGGAGGAGGAGTGAGAGGCCCTATGGTTCTTTCTTGCTGGCTGGGGCTAAATGACAACAGAGGATCAACTTGAACTTCAACTTCAAAAACAGGCCATCCAGATGAGATGAAAGTCAAGCAATGGTGGCAGGAGGCCTTGATGAACTGAAAGCTCCTGACTAAAACTCAAATATAAAAAGGAATCATGCAAGATGTAGAAAAAAGGACAGATGACCCAGGAGAAATAAAGAAACACTGTCCAAGCATCGAGGGGTGAGATAAGCCAAAGCCCTCTGGAGTTGAAGTTGTGGTGATGTAAAGGGCTTCAAGACTGACTTCTTCAGGTGCATCTGCAGCAAAAGGAAGACAGGGAAAAATGTGGGCTAACTGCTGAATGGGGGAGGGGAATTGATAACAAAGGATACAGAAAAGGCCAATGTCTTCTTTGTCTCAGTCCTTAGTGGTAAGACCATATTCAGGAATCCCAGGCCCTGAAATCAGGGAACTTATGAGCAAGGAATACTTTTCCTCAATGGAGAAAATTCACATTAGGGAATGTATAAATAAACTGGGCATACACAAGTCTGTGTAACCTAACAGAAGAGACATTCATGGGTGGTGAGAAAGCTTATTAATGTCATTGTGTGTGACACTAGTCTTTATTGTCTTTGAGAGGTCTTGGTGAGGGGTGGAGGTTCCTGAGGTCTGGAAACGAGAAAACGTCATTCCTATTTTCAAGAAAGGCAAGAATGAGGATCCAAGGAACCCCAGGATGACCAGCCTCACATTGATGCCTAGGAAGGTGACAGGAAAATTAATTCTGAAAAATATTTTCAAGAGATGAAATACAAAAAATTATTGGGAGGTTCTAGAACAGAGAGTGGTGCTCTAGCTGTACAGACTATCTTTATCATTAGAAATTACGAAACACATAAAGTTATCCAGTAGTTTGAAGGTGAGATTATATCTCAAAATGAACCAGACCAGAGATAAGTGATTAATTTCTGGTGATCATTTTCTGATTGTTTTGTGATGACAGTGTGTTGTAAGCAAGAGTTTCAGTCTGATGCAGGGAACAAGTGCTTTATTTGCTGGTCCCAATAGTTGTGCCACTTCGGATAAAAGGTAGAGTTTTCTGTCTTCCCCATCATTGGCAACTACCCATTTAGTCCTTGTCCTCAAGTCTGGATCTTGCCTTTAGCAGTGGATGCTTCAAACTACTTCTTTACTGGCAAGGTGGTCAAGTATGCTGAAACAACTGACTAGGACTAAATGAGTTTAAGTAGTCCACAAATTCATGACAGATTGTATGAAGAAAGCAACTGTGCAATGATCTATATAAGACTGTAGGAAATTATAATGAAATCACCATGGTGATGTAAAATACATCCTAGATAAGAAAGTGACAAGTGGATCAACTGTAAAATAAAGCCACACTTTACACAAAATAGTAAATTATACTGGATTGTTGCAACTGAATGTGTGTGTACATGCATATATATTAATCACTTAAGTAAATGCTGTAATGCAAATGTGTAAAAGACTGACAAAATGAAGCTTGTTTCAAAAGCCAAAATAAGAATTTACTGAATTGACTTTCATCAACAGTACACTTAGCTAATGTTTAGTTCTTACTTGTTATCATTTGTTATCACCAAATATATAAAGCAAGTTGTCCTTAACAAATTTATTGTAAATTATCTGAAAGTATAAAATCACAAAGACAATCCTGTACAGTTAGCAACAATTTTTAGTCCTTGATGGTTTTTACTCACAAAAGTCAAAGTGATTAGGTTCATGGATTTTTTGAGTGAAGCTGGAACTAAAGTGGGCATTTCTTTCTTCCTTAACTTCCCTCTCATCATTGAACATCTTATGTTCCTTGGCCTCCTTCTGAAAAAGGAAAGTGATCTCATCTATTCATGACATAGGTCATCTGATTTTTAAGATCAGGATTTGTTCTGATTCCACCAAGTGCATTGCTTGTTGAGGTGAGTTGACCCCAGCCAAACAGTCAAACACACATTCTCTCTCTTGCTTAATCTTCCATCAGCCAAGAGAGATTAGGTGGCCAAGAGACAGTTTTCATCACCTGGGGACCATCTTCTGCTGTGAAGACTGGGTGGATCTGGATGCCAGCTGTGAGTCTGTCCTTGTGGGGATGATTTCTAGGGTGGGTGACCATCTTGGCTGGATGCACGGCAGGGCCAGGCTTCACAGCAGGGGGAGAGCTGAGAAAAGAGTGTTGGGGGCTAGAGGGCATACAACAGCCCCAGGGGAGGCACTGGTTAGTGGGGTGGTGGGAAGGGCTCCTCTTCTGCAGGTGTCATGGAGAGCAGCACAGGATCCATCCCAGGAGTCTCAGGGGTCTGGGGCTGGGCTGCCTGGGGACATGGGACAAGCTGGCAATGTCAGAAGCTCATGCCACATCTCTTAATGTCCCCTCTGCCAGGGCACAGGTGTCCTTGTGCAGGATGGTGTTGCTGTGGGGCAGAGCCTGGCACCCCATCCTCATCCCTGCACTCTTGTTGTGCAGGCAGGAAGAAAAAGTTCACCGTATCCTGCACAGTCGTCTTCTGCTTTGGGGGTTCAACAGGTTTTTGCTCTGGTTATAGGGTCTACAAAACGCTATGACAAATATGATAAAAGGAACTTCTACAAAGAACATTCTGGCTATTATTAAATCAGACGGTAAGCCAAAATTCAATTTGCTTTCTAAAGTATTTAAATTCCTATGGTCAGCTGTGTTCGTAAGTAAGCATAGGAGCTTGACAAGGTAGAAAGCATGATACTATCATTACTTCACCTAATGGATTATTTTTTTTTTGTTATTGTTATCAAACAAATCAAACCTCTTGAAGACTATATGTTCATATATAGCAAACCCTGAACTTCCAAGGTAAAAAAGGATGCTTTGGGGGCTCATGGGTCAATTTGTTGCTGTCTATCTTTGACCAACATAAAGAGATCCACTGAAGAAATAGTATTTGAGGTAATTACTTCAACTACTACTTAAAAAGTATTTTAAGAAGCTATTTCAACTTCCTATTATTTCTAATTGTCACTTGGACAAGGTTAATAAGACAAGTATTTGAATTAAATAGAAGAGATTACCTCTTATAGCTAATAAAGGTCACGTTTTCCATTACATATATTTAAAGTCAAGTTACTTTAATGTAACCAGAAGTTTTACTCCAGGAAAATGAAATCAATCATATTATGAGGCAAAAAATCTAAACTAACCATATCTCAAAAGAAAGAATATTATTTAAAAAAGAAGCCTCATGGCGTCCTGTCAAGGTGAAATATTTATTCCTAACTATACGGCAATGTCCTACATCAGAACCAGAGATAAGAGTAATCTGTAAGGGAGAAACAGTTCTGTGTTGAGTGAACTTTTGGACATATTGTATCTCTGTAGAAAAGAACTGAGAAACTCTTTTAGAATGACTAAATTATTCAACACTTGTAGTCCTTTCTGATTTCACAGGTAGTTTATATCTAGTTTTCATAGTTGCCTTGATTATGTGGAAGCACTGAGTTTCTTTGCAGAAATCAAATTCTACATTGCTCATAAATTATTATTTGTTACTAAGGACTGTTTACTATTATTCATGTGAGAAGCTAGTAAACACTTCCAATGTATGTTTAACGTCTGCTACGTCCTCCCTGAGAGATAACATTTTCAGAGATTTGTATGCAAGAGATCCCCTGTGTAGAGCTACAGAATTTGGCCTAAAGTAGGGTTTTAGCACAGTAGTGATAATTTACAATGTAAATAGCAAATATTTTTGGTCTTAACAAAGTGTCTGCACACACATTTAATTTACAGGATAAATTACCAGCAGAATTCAATCGGATAATTCTCAGTACTTTACAGACCATACTGCCGCAGAAATCTGGTCAACACTGATGTTGCTATATGCAACTAAAGACTTGAATATTTTTAAAAAGTCAAACACATCTCTACTAGAAAGTGACATTGAAAATACAATATATATTTATACTCCCATATGCACTCTAAAATAAGCGGAATTAAAACGGAAAGGAATTGGAGAGGGCATGTTCACCTTAACGCCTCAGTCTGTGGGCAAGCCTTAATTTTCTAGAATAACACTAATAGAAACAAATAAATCATCAGAGAAAAGAGCTGTCAACTATTGTAATTTAATCCTGCTCCAGGGAGTATTAACACTAACTTTTGTCAGGCCAAGATTCTGTCTTTACTAAGAAGTCTTTGTAAGGGGAAGAGAAGGGATGTGCTTTTGTGTTTGGATGGAGATACTAATTTCTGATTTGAATCAGTGTTAATTTAATCACATCAACATAATTCACACATATTTACATGAAACTTTTAATCAAAGCTACTTTATTGGAAAAGAAGATGAGAATAATAATACATGTGTATAAAATTCTTTATAGTTGAAAGTAACAAATTGAGATATTTCAGACTGATTACTTCAAAAGGTAAAGCATAACAATATCAGGTTTGTCAACAGTATAAATATATTTTCTTTTATTCAAAACTTTACTTTGAAGAACTAATATAAATATGTCAATAATAACATATCTAATCTGAAAGCATTTTGCAGATATGGGTATTACATGTGAAAAAGCAGTGAACAGTTGATAGCTAGAGGAAGAGTATTAGTCACTTTGTCATTCAGGGTGACTCCTCTGTTCCCATGGGTTGCTTTGTTGGTTTGGATTTTTGTTTGTTTGGTTGGTTTTTGTTGAGAAAATAATAAATTAATATGCAATGTCTTATGAAAAATGAAAGAACACAAATTAATGTAGTCATGGTCACGGCATTACAACTGAGCTTCAGATTAGTGAACTATGAAGAAATAATGTCACACAAACTCTGCATCTGTTAATATATACTTTCACAAATTAGGAAATCAGTGCAACTGTTTAGGTTTAGATATTTCTATTACTGAGCAATTCTGAATCTAAAGTGGAAAAAAATCTGCCCCACCCTTATCCTCAATAATTTTGGCAAGTTATTACATCAGCTTTGCTAAGTTTTATATGGAGAACAATCACTTGAGAAAGACTAGTATTTGACATATAGACTTTCATAAGTTTTTTTCATCATCTTGGATTCAGATGGTGCAACAAACATATCAGGTGTGCCAGCCTTTGCATATTTTCATTGCACATATGATAGTGCAACAGATCATAACATAATGCTTCTCAGATGCCTTTCATTTTTATTTAGTTTATGCCTGTGTTGGTTCACAGACCACATTTCTGAGAACCAAAACAAAGAGTGCTTATTTTAAAAACCTATATACCATGATGTTAAGAGAAACACTGGACATAACTGGATGGATACATTTCTTCTGTGTCACATTAGACATTTATAATTCTATTTCCTACTAAGGCAGGTATTAATTTTCAGTTGCATCCAAAAGCTGCTACGTCTCTTGAAACTCGAAAAAAAAAAAAAAAAGAGAACGGTTATAGTAAAAAAAAAAAAAAAAAAAAAGTATTGCCTGAATTTAGGCTAAGTTACAAAGAGCATTTTTCCAGGTATCTTGTCCTACTGAAACAGTAGCTTGAATCAACAGGTTCTTTACTAAGCCAGAACATTTTTCAGCTTCTTTCATTTTTATATCGGTACCAGATTTTGTCCTAAGTTACCTCTTCTTGGCACATAATTGTGTGATTTAAACAGAAAAGTAATGATAAGTAAAAGCAGAAAATTTCCAGAGTGTTTTTAAAACTTGAATCACCATTTCTGATAAAACAATAGTGCCTTCAGTGCATTTTTTTTTTTTTTTCCCCCCAGTATTACACATAATTTTCCTCCCATCTAAGTTCTATTCATTAACTGCTTAAAATGGTCTGGTGCTGAATTTGGACCACCAGCACTGACATTTCCAGCAGAAGAACTTGAATATCTTACTCTTGGAGTTCAGAATTTTATTTTTTATCCAGGAGTTTCTAACACTGACATTTTTCTCCTAGACTTCAATTGCTTTTTGAAGAGACAGTATAAAACATATTTTCCTCTACATACTGCTGAATGCTAAAGTGTTGAAACCATCTTATTTCAAGAAATATAAGTCTCATTGTACAGTAAGTAACTTGCCAAGATACACAAAATAATATGAGTCTTGAAATGAAAAAGAAATATAAACCCAGCATTAAACAATAAACCTGTTAATGCTCTACATATATCCCAATGCATTTTATACTGATAGTAGAGATCCATGTGGGTATTCGGTGCTACCTTATTAAATCTCTAATGCATTTTCTAAATTTAATAATTCAGTAGTACAGATGAAACTTTAGCAGAACCCAACAAGAAGACTTGTAGGAGAACCCTGATCATTTCCCTGAGTTCAATATGGATCACAAAGTATTCACCAGTGCTTAGAGATGCTACCTTGCGTTTCCACAAATTCTCAAGGGAATGGGAAAGTAGAGAAGGTAAGGAAATAGGCAATGCCAGGGGAAAAGATAAGGAAATTGCTAAAGATTGGGAAAAAAAAATCTTTCATATTCAGTAGATATAATTTGAAGATTATCATTATTTAATAGGACAACTAAGCCAGGAAGAATAGTATGGGGCCTAGAAGTCTAAGTATTTCCTGTTCTGTGTCATAAATGCCCTTTTTCATTATGTCTGAGAATATCTTCAAAGTAAAATTCATAGTAAATGTGATACAAAAAATATAAATAAAAAAAAATGTCCAATAAATATAGTTTACTTAAAGGTGCAGTCTTTGTGTACATATGTCCTTAATCAAATTTCTTTTGCTTGCAGTAGTCAAGAAAATGCCATTGGAATACAGAGAAATGTTAAACTACCTGAATAACTTGGAATAGAATAAATTTAAATGAATGCAAACAAAAAAGCCTTAAAAATTATAAGTAATGTCAAGACACCTAGAAGGGCTAAAGGGTAGTTATGAACTGAAATAGCTACAGAGGTGTATAGTTGAGCAGTTCTGAATTATGCAGTTGACACTATAATTTCAAAATATATTTAAAATACTCACAACCCCCCCCTCCCCCCGATTTTTTAGAATTTTAAGACCAATTATTCCTTTCATAAAACAAAATAATACTAACCAATTACCACAGAAGTCAGTTTTTAGGGCTAAAGACCACTCTTCAGAGGACATCATATCACCTAATTATAGGCTTTACTAGAAATATATAAATTAGTCTCTTTGCCTTAGGCTCTTTTGAGGTCAACGGAGAGAGACGTAAGTTATGCCATAGAGCCTATGAAAAACTTGAATTCTGTTTTTTGGATGCTTCTTTCACAATTCACCTTGCTGAATGCTATATTATGTCTCCCAGTTATAGATCTGAAACTAATCAG
This sequence comes from Thinocorus orbignyianus, assembly GCA_013400375.1. Classification (NCBI taxonomy): domain Eukaryota; kingdom Metazoa; phylum Chordata; class Aves; order Ciconiiformes; family Thinocoridae; genus Thinocorus; species Thinocorus orbignyianus. Next base: position 58,612 of record VXBW01004161.1, read on the forward strand.
TGCACTGATTCGTGAGTGTATCTAACATCTCTCATCCTCACTGTCTTACCATAACTTCAGTGGTCCTGATGGGACTCTTGGGTGGAAAACATAATAACTTCCATCAGTATGTGAGTCTGGATTTTCTTTCTTTGAAATAGAGAAGTATGGGCTAGAGGTAGTCAAGTGTCATACTCGTGTGCCGTTGGGTCTTGTCTGACCACATACATAGACACCTCTACTTTGGCAAAGACAACAGAAACTATATTAGTGTTTTATACATGACTTTCAAAACAGTTAAGCCAACAGGGGTCCTCAGTGCAGATTTGAACAAAGGAAATAATGACACGGAGATAAATATGTTCCCAAAGATTTTCTTGTTCAATGTTGTTCAAATAGCCTCCAGTAGAAAGAATCCCACAGAATTCCAGCAGAGTCAGTTTTCTTATATGTTTGAATTTCAAAGTAACACAGGTGGCCCTGACAACTGAGAATATGTAATTTATATTTCTCTCAACCTGTCCTGTGAAATCATCTCCACATCTAAATTTATTGCATACACTGAAAAGTTTCCTAATTTCCACAAGTCAAGAGTTCCTAGAATAACTGACACAAAAAGCCTGAGAGGCTAGAATAACGAATGCCTACAGAAACTAAACCACATCTTAATAAATAATAAAAAAAAAGCAAAAATCAAAATCAACATAAAAATATTTACTTCTTTGTTCAGGTATAAAGCCTATATTGTCACTTCTACTCACTGAAGGGAAAGGAAATTATATGTGCAGTGGCTTCTACCATGACAAATTACTAAAAAATTAATTTTCACTAAACCTTAAATAATATCCAGTCTAAGATATAATTGGATGTAATGTGAAATAAAGGAAAATAGTATGATATACTTAGAGACAAATATTTAATGGAGCTAGTAAGAAATCCTTCTAATGTTAAAAATTTGTAGTATATTTAAGATTATTTCCATTTTATATTACCTTTCTTATGATAAGGCTTTTCTATGGCACTTAATAAAAGTGTTGACAGGCATATAATTACATATTGTGAATTGTTTATTTTACAGAATCATAGGGTAGTTGAAGATGGCAAGGAATTCTAGAAACCCTCTGTTTCAAACCCCTGCTTAAGTAACATAAGCTAAAGCAGTTTGCTCACGGATGTCTCCAGCTGGGATTTGAATATCTCCAAGGATGAATATGCCACAGCCTCCCCGGGTGAATCATAGCCTAGAACAGGGCTTTTTTTCTAGAACTTTCTTTTTTGCTTTTGTATGTCATATATGTTAATACTGCTAAGCAAGACGTAAAGCTTTGCAATACTTATGAGGAGTGTCTTTGGCAGAGAGGTACCATTACTCCTCTATTGATAACGCAACTCAGAAGTTGAGGGTCTTACTTCAGGCCTCTAGATGACCTGGTTCAGTCAGATTTAAACTCTGGGCATGGGAAGTTTAAAGAAGGCAAAAAATTATATTCTGTTTTCTGAGAAATTCCAATTTGTCTATGTTCTTCTTCATCTGCTACAACCACGTCTCTGTTTTTTTTCAGCATATGTATATGTAGTGGACAATGCTATATTCCCAGTCTTTTTCAAACAGGGTTTGTAGCTAAAATGTCCCAATCTAGCTTTTATTATATGTCTGTATATGAACTGAATGACAAAACTTTGATATTTACTGATGCTAGTCACACTTGAACTGAACTACAGACCTTAGGAGGTAAAAGCATGTATCATTACAGGCTGAAACCAGAATCCTCTTGAGTTAAACCTATAATAGACTCAGCCTCCATGGATTTATCACTGAAAATCAGATGTGTACACTGATTTTCTCTATAAAATCTCTATTTTATTTAGAGATAAAATATGGGGTTAATGCTAGAGGCTGAAACTACCTATTAGCTTTAAAAGCAGTTCTAAAATACAGAAATAAAAGTAAATGAAATTATGTGTAATTTTAATCTTCAAGAAAAAAATATTTTACCCTTAATTATGGAAAGTCATTTCAGTACTCAGGACAAGATGAAGTGTCATAAATAGATTCTGATACCCTCCTGTTCTTCTGTTATGCACTTATGAGGGGAAAAGATTGGTTCCCTGGAAAGCAGGCGACTTCTATGGATGTGGGTTCATTTATATACAGTAAATTTTCTAGCTATGCTTTCATCTAATAAAATCAATACTCACCAAAAATCAGAAGAAGCACATAAACCCTGCAGGATAATACTTTCAATAGTCCCAAGGAAACAGTAGGATGAAAGAACTTTCTCTAGTACGTACAAAGAAAATCTAATCAATAATATATCCTATATTAACAAAGGTGATTTACTGTCTTAGAATGAAGAAAAGAGTAGCATAATGATTATTTTTTCAGACCAAAAAATATTACAGATTAAAGAACTAAAATAGTAGCTAATAATAAAATTTACTCTGGATTTATGTATTCTATGTAAGCATGAGGAATCAAGGATAAAATCTTCTTGATATTTTCAATTTTAAGGAAAAATATTTTAAAAATATTAATATGGAATGCCACTAGTGCAAATGGATGTTTGTTGAAAAAAAGATGATTAGGAATATATTTGTATTGTATGCAACATGAACTAGGGCACCGGCCTGTGCTTTCTTAAGTCAGCCTTTGGAAATTTTCCTCTCTATGTTTGAAAACACGCTCCTGACCTTACTGAGATATTATCATATCATCAAGTTGGAAGAAAGTACTGCTCTCCTCGAGAGTCCTCCTTTCAGCCATTCAGGCACTACTAGCAGCACTAACTGTATGTTCTTTTCCACAGTCACGTACAGGTCTCCAGACCAGGAGCATGGTCCTCGAGAGAGTAACTTGATAAAATCACTTTTGCCTCATGTCTAGCATGGGGAAAAAAATATAATTTGTGGATTGTGCTGATGAGAACCTTGAATAAATCTTATGAGACAACAGAGTCCAAGCACTCTGTAACATGCAACATTTATAGTCCAAATCCACAAAAGAGCTTCAAAATCTGTGTTATGAAGGCATCAACACATAATATAAAAGCAGGCAGTACTTTGCTGGCTTGAAAGTTTTTACTGACTCAGTAAAAATTGACACGGAGTTCAATTTCCAGTCCTAGCCAAGAACTTTTCCACTCTGCCTTTTGAATGGACCCCCAAACTCCTACAGCATTTTAGGCCACTGTGACTAGGTTGCTGTAAACAGGTTTGGGAATATTTGAAGTTTAATTTTTCCTTAGCCTAAATCCCATAAGTACCATATATCATAAAAGTTTCAGTACCTGAATTAAGTCCTGGTGTTTAGTTTGTTTTTTTTTCATTCTTATATATATATATTTATGTTTATATATGTATCCACACCCCTACTCAGGAGTTAAGAATCTGTTCAAGCTGTTTATAAACTAAGTTCTTGCATCTTTTTCAATCAAATGTCAAACACTCTTTACAGAAGTAATGAACTTGCGGATAAGAATTCTTCCTGGTTTGCAGTTATGTGCTTTTTCAAAAATCCTTGATTGCATCTATTCTATGCAATGAGTATTTACAAGTAACTTTTTAATAATATTTATGTATGGGAGTGTATCTTTTAATGTTGTGTCTAAGCACCTATTACTTCTGGGGTAAAGATTAATCATATGCAAAATATTGTCCCTGTCTTCAGGTAACAGGAGAAAAACTTAATTAGAATAGTGATTTTAATGAGCATATTAGACATACTACATACTCTTTGAGAAGAGGAAGCTGAGGGGAGACCTTATCGCTCTCTACAACTAACTGAAAGGAGGTTGTAGAGAGGCAGGGATGGGTCTCTTCTGCTAAGTCACAGGTGATAAGACAAGAGGAAATGACCTCACGTTGCACCAAGGAAGGTTCAGATTGGATATTAAGAAATTTTTTTACACTGAAAGGGCTATTAATCATTGGAATGGGCTGCTCAGGGAGGTGGTTGAGGCACCATCCATGGAGGTAATAAAAAGATGGATTAACATAGTGCTCAGTGACATAGTTTAGTGATTATTTTTTTTTTTTTATAAGAGTTAGGTTGCCAGTTGGACTACATGATCTTAAAAGTCCCTTCCAACCTAGATAATTCTATGATTCTATACTCAGCATAAATATAGCAAAATTTTATTAGCAATTTTACTAGGACTAATGCAAACCCACACTGGATAATGCAAAATGACATAGAATTTTTACTGTTTGATAGTTACTTTCAAAAAGCATAAAGTTTTTGCTGGATCCTCTTGGCAGTAATAGTGCCTGTGGATCCCCTCCAAGATCTGAAACAGAGTAGCTCAAATGTCTTCCTCTAGATTAAGTTCTTATTTCTAGGTTTGAAATGCCCTATGGAACATCATTTTTAGGACAGAAAGTAGTAATTGAGAGCATGAAAGCTTAAGTTTCTTAGAGAGAGAAAAAGTATAATAGTATAATAGCACAATAGTATAATATACTTGAGAAAGTATGAAGAATTTACCTTTCTTTTAATTTTTTAGTATGATCTCCGACATGGTGGTGATGCTTATCAGTTGACACCCTTTGAATGATGAAAGAGCTTGGAAGGGAGCTTAAACTAAGGAGTCATTCCAGTAAACAGCAGGAGTAAGGCCATTCTGCTGCTTGGGGAAAAGACAACTTAGTCATATGGGTTCATGGTGTGCTGTGACACTTGCTCTCAGAGAACTCAGTGGTCCTTAGACTATTTTATTTGCTAGTGTTGATATCACATGTTCTAAACAATAATTATCCAACAATAATTCACCTGTTCTAAACAATAATTATCCAAGTATTAGAAGTTCAGTGGTGTTTTTTAATCCTTCTTATGTCAGACATGCCTCTGCTCTAGTCCTGAAAGCACTACTTTGTCTCTTTTTGAAGGATACTTACCTTTTTTAAGTTGTCTGCTGGTTTGCAGTAGAGAAGTAAGAGAGAAAATTATCTCTGGCACAATTTTCTGCTACCCATGCACAAGGTTCAGCCTTGTCTGGAAAGATAAGAACTCAGCAGAAAATAGGATTTTCAGTGAGTAAAACTACTCACCTCTAAACCAAGGCTTTTTGTCTTTTATTTTACAGTCAATATGGTACAAGCTACTGAGAACAGGGCTCATCTCACTTCACAGTTGCCATCTATATATAAGGTCATCCTCTGCAGTCAGCTGAGGGAGATATCTCCATAACCAATTAATCAAAATCTTTGAGAGGAGGTTAAACCTGTACTTCTACAGTCAAGGTTGTTCAATGCTCAAGTAGCTACTACGCCATTTAATTATTCCAGCAATAAAAAAATCTGTTGTTTGTGCAATCAACATTTGAAACAAAGTAAGAAGACCAAAAATTTTCCATCAGTCTCATTACAGCTAATGTTAAAGAACATATGAAGATTCATGTTTTCCTCTTCTCCTTTAAAGGGAGATGAGTGATTTCTGCTAGTTTATATAATATTACTACAAAACTTCCATGCATCTTACTTGTAAGTAATACTATCGTCACTTTCCAAATTATAATTGCAGAAAGCCTTAGGCTTAAAGGTCAAATAATTTGCCTAGGGTTTGCTATAGATAATAATATACATTTACTAGGAAGGGATGAAATTTCTTAATTTTTTGTAATTTAAATCATAAGATGCCAGTAGAACAGTTATGCCTGCTGTAGAACGCATAAAATGGCAGATATCAAAGCAATTGTTTATTCTTGTATAACTCCTGACCAAATCATTGCTGAGATGTATTTTTTTATGCACTTTAACAATAATTCTGTGTTTTCTGTACACTGTATCAAGACAATATTTTACTGGCCAATATAACCTTGTTTTGTTTTTTTTTATTCTGCTGAATCTATTTTTAATCTTTTACATGGGAAATGATCTTATTGACTGTACACAGTCTGAAATGTGTAAGTAAAGCTGAATAAGAATGATACTTTATCTTCGAAATTGAAAACCTGTGTCACCACCACATATGGGGACAAGATTAATTTAAATTCTCTTGAGATAGCTATAATATAGATATCAATACCTAAGCCAATTGATTAGACTCTCTTTATAACAGATGGATAAAAAAAAAAATATTTATTGAAAATGCTTATCTGATTAATTTTAGACATCTGCCATAAGTTTAAACGAATCTTTATTCATAATTGCTTGTTTCTCTCTAAAGAGAGGTTAAATGACTGGGTTTGATATATATGTGCTCCTTAGAGGTATTCAAAAATTTTTACCTGTTTTCTGATGACATCTGCTCTGTCATTAAGAAGAAAAAGAATGTCTTGTTTCAGAATGTTTTATCTTTTACACAACCCTTTCACACTCACAATTAGCATGAAAATAATGGCTATACTTTGCTGAAAAGCAATATTGTCCATAAATTTCATGACTTCTTACTGGCATGTTGTATATTCTTGCTTGTGTCAAGTTAATTTGACTTTTCCACCCATCAATACATGGCCATCTATGTCATCTTTAACCTGAAAGTTTGTATTGGAAGAAGCAGAGTACAACCATGTATTTGTTTTCCAACAATTCAGATGGGAACACATGATTTCTTTAAGGATGTCACTGCCTATCAAATAACCAAAACTTCTCTGAGGGATGGGTAAAGATTTAGTATCTTAAATCGTTTTTCAGATTCCTTTCTGATAGGATTTTTTTTTTTTTTTTGTGGTTATACTAAATCCCCAGAAACAGACAAGTCTCAAGTCTCCTCAAGTCTGATATCTCTAAATACGTAAAGGATTCTTTTGCATTGCTTTTTCTTGGTTTTGTTTAGAAACTTGAAAGTCTGCAAAGAACATGATATAGTACAAGAAAATCCTGAGCAAAATTTTTTTTTAACATAAAATAACCTATCCAACGATTTCTCTGTGTAGGAATCGCACTTCAATAGAGCTATGGAAACCAAAGCAACTTCACCAAAATGAGATTACACTAGTGTCAATATTAATATTTTGAAACTATTATGAAAAAACCACAAAACTGACACCAAAAACATACGTGGTAAAAATGGCATTATAACCTGCAATTTTATGGTAAGGAAACTGCAATTTTAAAGACAATGGATAACGTTATCAATTTTTATGTAGCAATGAAAGTATTCATTGCTCAGAAAAATAAAAAAAAAAGTTTATGTTTAAGACCTGTCATGATAACATAACAGGAAAATTGAGGTATGTATGCATCCTGTAAAGAACACTGCATGAGATCTTGTACAGAACTGCAGAGATCTAAGAAATCCCTGTATTTTGTCATTATAAAAGCTCTACTTCACTGCAGTCTGTGGGGTTATTTTAAAATGTATATTTATTTCAAAGTTCAAACTGAACTGTTGGTCCTTGTGGGTCTCAGCTGACCAGAAACCATGTGATTGATTCATAATAGCTGAAGAACTGTAATGTTCCTTGCCCAGATGTTATTTATGGCCTACAAAAAGAAGTAAAAGAAAAAACTAAAGAAACTTAAATTACCATGAAGGGAAATACTGCAATATCTGTGTTCACTAAGACAAGTTTAATGCAGTCAGGAGAGATGTAGGGACGTAGAACAACAGATTTCAGTGCTCTTGGAGCAAAATGGTCATTTTTTTTAGGGTGGCACATATGGTTTTAGAACTAAGCCAGATTTTTATACACATGTAATTTAATAATATTAAATTACAATTCCAAATGCTTTCCCTGAATTGCTACTATTTTTCAAATTACTTTAATAAAAATACAAGTTAAAACTTTGTTTTGATAGGTTTCCAAAAGCAATAAAATTTTAAACCTGCTTTGTGCTTAGCACAATGGTGTTAAAGAATATGTCAAATTACTAGTAGTAATGTATTTTAATTTACAGCTAGGACAATTTTAAATTAACAGAGGGAAGAATTATTTGCAGTAATCTACCTCTGTATATTGCTAGTGTACAGCACAAGTTTGAGTTATCAGAGCAGAACTGGACTGTACTTGTGCAGAACTTGTGCAGTACTAACACAGAAAAGAAAGAAAAGAAGAAAAGAAAAAAAAAAAAAAAGAAAAGAAAGCCAGTGGCATCCTGATTTATATTACAAATAGTGTGACCAGCAGAATTAGGGAGGTGATTGGCCACCTGTACTCAGCACTGGTGAGGCCACACCTTGAGTATTGTGCCAAGTTTTGGACACCTCAATAGAGGAGTGATATCAAGGTACGGCAGCAACTGCAGAGAAGGGCAATGAAGCCAGTGAGTCAATCTTATGAAGCACGATTGAAGTAACTGGCACTGTTTAGTTTGAGGAAGAGGAGGCTGAGGGGAGACCTCATCACTGTCTACAACTACTTGAAATAACATTGTAGAGGGGTTGGTGCTGGTCTCTTCTCACAGGTAATTAGCGATAGAACCAGAGCGAATGGCTTCAAACTACAACAGGGTTGGTTTAGACTGGGAATTAGCAAAAAATTCTTCACAGAAAGAGTGGCCAGACACTGGAATAGCCTGGTGAGGGAGGTGGTTGAGTTACGATTCCTGAATGTGTTTAAGAGTCATTAGATGTGGTGTTGGGGATGTGGTGTAGGGGAGAACTTTGCAGAGTGGGGTTGATGGTTGGACTCCATGATCCTAAGGGTATTTTCCATTGTGAATGATTCTATGATGACATGGTTTTATGAGTCTGTGGTTCTATGTGTCCTAACACCCAGTGGGCCCATAAATGTGCTTATGGAGAGCTTTGAACCACAAGTGTGCCAAGACATTTGGTCCAGGAAATGAAATGATACTGATAGGAAGTACAAACCTGAACCATGAATATAGATTTTTGGCACCAAACACTTTAATGCACTGATTCTCTCTTATTTCAGTCTAATTCCTTACTTAAACAATAAATAATATCTGCTTAAATCATGAGGGAATAATATGGTTTAACTTCAGCCAGCAGCTAGGACATCACTTAGCAACAACTAAACCAATATGCATTATTGACTTTCCTTTCATACCGAATCTGAAAACACAGCAACTACTAGAAAGAAAATTAACTCTATCTGAGCTGAAACCAGGATAACTAATAATATGGAAGATTATGTGGTAAAGGTAGATAACATACCATCAGTCTTAATCATCTTCTCATTCATTCATTCTACTACTTAGATTTGCAAATGTTCAGCAAGCATGCTTTCATTGTGATAGTCTACCTCTGAACTGAAAACCAAAAATGCAGGTTAACCAGGGTGGATTTTCTCATTTGAGGTGGTCAGAAAGACTTGTGTGCTTTGCATACAGAGAAACAGAAAAATCATCCCCTTTGTTCATCAAAGCTACAATACACAGCTACATTCTGCTACCCAGCATAGACCACAACAAATGAAGAATATGAAGAGCTCTGGGTTGGAGATGTGTATTTTTAATGAAGTTAGTATGAAAGACTTCATCACCTAGGAAAGGGAGAGAGTAGATAGGATGTATTTGTGAGGAAAAAAATATAGGAGTCTGATTCTTGGATCTTCCTTTAGATTGTCCTACAATAGTGAGAAAGAACCAAAATAAGTAAGGGCTGTGCAAATTCCTTACACAAGTCAGTCAATGTGCTCTGAACTGATTTTTTTTGTTTGTTTGTGTGTTTGGTTTTTTTTGTTTGTTTTGTTTTGTTGGGTTTTTTTTTGTTGTTTTGTTAGAAGCCACACAATGGAATTTTCCATTGAATTCTAAGGGTCAAATATTTACCAATGCATAAAAGTACTGCTATCGTGATATGAATCAAATCCTATGCTGTTGTTCCCTGAAACTAAAATGCCATAGCAAAAAATCTTTAATAAATCCTGGAAGCAGATTAGTATATAGAAATCAGCACAGAATTTGCTCTTATATCTTTGCATCTGAGGGAGCAGATGTTATGGTCTGATGTACAAACAGCAAAATGAGTTGTTTTGATTTAAAATTGTTAATTTTAAATTAGTGAGTAGAATAGGACAGAATAAAGAGGCTAGATATTCACTGAACATCTGCTATTTTTGTGTCATTCAGGTGACTCATATACCTGCATTTCCCCTGGGGATGCCAAGTTGTTAAAATCAGCTTCTACTACAAGATTGGTGCCAGCAGAAGATGTGCATAAATTTGACTTTAGCAAAAAGTGTCATTTCAGTGTATTTTGCTGAAACCATAACACAAGGTTACTTTCTATCTCCTTTGTGGTTTGGATTGTTTTTATTTGATTGTTTTTGGTTTTGTTTCTTGTTGTTGTTTTATGTCTTTTTTATGCATTTTTATTTATTTATTTTTATTTTTGTTTGTTTGTTTGTTTTTGTTTATTTTTAATTAACCCAGTAGCACTAGTAGACTCTCTAGGCAAAATTCTTTACCTATTGGCTATGTTTAGTAACTCCCCATTCTGGACAGATGAGCCTGTTGGATAAGGTAAAGATATAATCCAGATTTTTTCAGTTACACATAAATGGTTCAGCATCACGCAGAGCTATAGGTAGTATATTTGAATACATGTCACTTTAGGCATCCACATCCAACCTGGTATATTCAGCCTTTTCCCAAATTTCCCTTCTGCATGATGTGAAAAGCTGAGATAAAAAGATACGCAACAACCTGTGGCTGACTCAAAAATAATAAAGATAATGTCAGTGATTAATTTCTCACATTCATGAATTTGTCTCAGTGTTTTCAAAGTGGCTCCTCTACCAGCAGCCAAATCAGAGCTCTTCATAGTGTCCTAGATAAGAGAATAAGAGCAATCGCTTTGCATTACAAAGTGTTTGTCCTTTATGCTTTCAATGATGATTTTAGTTTTTCCATTACAAAAGGGAAAATGTCTCCAGTCCCGACATTTTCCTCTTTTAGACTTTTCCTACAGCCAGTGAGGAATTTAACAATCACTTACATGGGACTAATGATATAATATCATTGTCTGTCTGGTTGATTTCTGAATATATGAATATCTTCTAAAGCTAACTGAAATAATAATAATCTTTCATAGTTGTGTAGTAATTCACTGAATGAAATGTATACATCCTGAACATACACTTGTATTACTAGAACAGCACTGGCAATAAGTCAGCACACATTTTTGGAGAGCCTTTTCCCTGAAGTAATCCTTAATCATTAGAAGTCATGGAGAAAATAAAATTTTATTAATATATTTCAAATAATTTAATCTCTCAATAAAGCAACTAGAATTCCTTAGTTTCAGAAATACATTTTAGTACAAAATTCCTCACTTCAAAATGATAGCTCTTCATCAAGCAGAAGAGTTTCCCACTATTATTTATCAGATCTTCTCCATCATGATAGAAAGAAACATTACCTGAAAAAGACAGAAAATAACTTTCCAACTGCAATGAAATCCTGGCTTCATTTAAGAGAATGACAAAACTCCCATTAACTTCAATAGGTTCAAGAAAAACCTTCGCTCAGTTTGGTTGGCATTGCACTGTTCTCAATAGCTCAAGTTATACACAATGGAACTTACGCACCTGGGCTAGATAATGCATCTTCTCAAAGCAGTTCAAAGAAGTTAAAAAAAAAAAGAAAAAAAAAAAAAGAAAAAAGAGAAAGGAACAAATCTCACTCATACAGAGAAGAAGGTTTGTAGAACAGAAAATCAATATATAAAAAGTATGTCATTTCCTGATGCGGGAAGAGATATCTTGGTGACAGAGAAAGTTGTTTCACTAAAATCTCACCTAACAATCTGATTTTCAACAGTGCAATCCTTAATGTCAGTAATAGAGATTACAAAAGAACCTTAGCCAAGAAATTCAAGGACTTTAAACACTATCCACACATTATTGACTAAAAATCAGCAATTTGGTATTTGATTGTAGGCTATTTTCTTGACTATATTGAATGTATCAGTATCATTTAAATTTCCCTGTGCTAGGTGAAATACTTTGAATGCTATTTGGGATGTAAAGATTTTTTGGGTTTTCAGCCAAGTAATGTAGCTAAAAAGAAAAAAAAAAAAAAAGAAGACAGAAATGAACCAAGTCACAGTGGAAAATCTAGATTGATTCTAAGGAAAAGTGTGGGAAAAACTAATATTGTAAAAATATTGAAAAGGGAAGCTTAGATCTGGGGAAAAGAAATTGTCTCATCTAGTTCAGTTTATCCTGTGTTAACAGAAATAGGATTTTGTGAATATTCTTGGTAAATATATCAAAGAAACACTTTGTCTTTGTTTTTCCTAACAGCAAAAGCTGTCAGCAAGACAACTTTGGCTAACAAATTTGGCCCCCCAAAAAAAGAAAAATCACAGTTTTGAAAACAACAATATAAATTTACAAACACAGTAAAATTTTCCCCGTGAAGTTAATTTTCCCATGATCTTTTTGTAGAAGCAAGTCAAATGAAAGCTCTCAAGACAGTACTCCTGTAACAACTTTACTGATTTGCAGAGCAAAGTAGCTCTACGTATAGCTAGATTTTGCCGAGTAAACATAGTCTGCTATTGTTTTATCACAGATCATCTCTCAGAGAAGAAATTTTAAAAAATTAACATCCCACAAAAACCCAAAGATTTTCTTTAAAGTAATAAGATTTATGAAAAATAATGGCAAACTGTCACGAATGTTACCATAAAAGCAAATTTATTTTCAAAACTTAACACATTACTAATAATAAGAAAAGGAAATTTAAATTTATTCTGCTCCCCAGATCAGCATTCAAGGGGACAGGCGATTTCTTTCTCTTTTTGCAGGCTACTATCTCATGAAACAGTGTATCTACATTTTTTAAGCAGAACATTTTTGCCAGTATTCCAGAGAAAGAGACTTTCTGGAGAAAGAAAAAGGTCCTAGCAACAACATTAGAAATAAATGCAGCCTGCCGCTTATGGAAAACTGTAGAGGATTAGGAGAGGTCAAAACCTAACAAAATGGCTAAGGTTATATTTCATGTCTGGAGTTTTCTTTTTTTTATTAATGTGCTATTTTGTGGAGAGGAATATTACAAGCTATTAGCCCATGGCAGTAGCTGGGGAAATTAAACCTCACTAATGTATTAAACTCTCATTAAGCACTCTTTGTATGAAAACTCTCCCACCTATCACGCCTTGGCAGTTGTGTTTTGGACGACCGGAAGCTTATACACTGTGTTTGCTAAATGCTTAAGTAATGCTATTAAATTCATATTTGAATGTACCTGAAAAGAGGAATGAATTAGCTCTTACATTCCTTTGCTCTTTGTTTATAGCAACAAAATGCACATACCTGGCAGGGCTGTAAGACTGCCTTTCTGGTGCACTGAAGTGCTGAACAGTATACAGAAATGAAATTACTGCTTCATAATAGAAGCAAATCAAATTTTCCCAATGTACTGTTCCTTTGTCTACATGGTACAGAACTTACTGATAAAAATACACCTTGAAAAATACATTTCATATTTGTTAGTATCTTCCCAATGCCTTCACTTTTTTAGAATCACTTTATCAAGGCAGAGACAACGTATAAAATGGAAGCTCATGACCACCTAGACTACAATGTTTGTAGAATATAAAGAGCTCTTTGAAGTTACTGTTTTTTGGTACTGCTCCCCCTATCAAGAATCTAGTTAAGTGTGGATGTCGTCAGAGAAAATTATATTTTTAATTGACTTGTCACTTTTATTCTTATAAAAGCAGACATTAAAGATAATAATTAAAGACATAAATACTTTAAAAAATAAATATTTTGATCATTTTATTCACAACAAATAGCACTTTAATATCAAGCAGTGATATGAGAGTTTGTGACTTGAACTATTCTCACCATAAAAGCTTCCCTGGCTACTACTAATGGATGTGCAACATCCACTGCCTTTTAAAGAGCCTTATTTATCTGCTTTATTTGTATCTGTTTTGACTATATTTTTGAGACCTATAAATATCACATAGCATAAAATCTAATTGAAGTTCTTTTGTCCCTACACAAATGGAACTCCAAAAGACATGGAGCCAGGGAGAGGTTTCTGTGTCCACAACCCACAGATCTGGTTGACTGATCTCCATCTGAACGTAGATGATTTTTCAAAGACACTTCCTGGATTTTAACGTCAGGAACACAATACGTAAAATTTTACCTAAGAAATTTAGATCATCTTTTTTTCTAGCAGGCTGAAATTGATGAAGAGCTTTTAATTGTGCAGCTGATGTAATTTTAGGCTGTGGAGGGCCATAGTTCTTTGGACTAAGTACATGAAGCAGTTGGTTTTCAAATACTCATTCCCAAAGGAACACCTGCTTAAAATTCCCCAGTGTAATAAATTCTGCGTTTTTACGTATGGTTAGAATTATCACTGCATGAAAAGCTAGAAGCTAAAGCTAGAAACTAGGAAGAGTGGAATCTAAATCATTTGATGGGTCAGATAAATTTCTCTCAACTTTCTTTTTTGTATTTTTTATTATTATAGGCAACAAACAAGACATTTAAGTAGTATGTAGAATATCTGAATTCCTCCTTTATCTACTATGAAAATATAGTCTCAAGGCTATCAGTTGTTCTCAATTAGGACATCTTTCTTAATTCCATGGGCCTGAAAAATCACATTACAGAAGTCATGAAGCCAGCAGCAGTACAATAAGGAGCTTGGCTATTAGTATGCATGTGGAAATGATAGCTCAACTTCCTGTTTATTTCATTTTACTTATTTTTATCCAAAGACTATTTGAAGCTCAATTTATAAGAATTCTTGGAGGCAACAAAATAGTGCTATTACTCCATCCCAGGTGAATATGCTATTGCATTTTTCTTTCTGTCCTCAGAATTATTTGCTGTACTGTAAATATAAGTAATTGAAACAGGCTTTCTTGACATTCTAACTTAGCTTCCAAATCACCAGAAAGGGATAAAAAAATGAAAAAATGATGGTTGCCATCCCGTTGTGATCATCTGCAAGTAACTCTGAACACAATAAATTAAAATTATTGATCATCTGTTGATGGTGACCATTCCTCATAATATGTCAGAAAATCTAGGCGTCTAAGTATCAGCAACTTTACATGGCAGACATGCAATTCTTTATTGGATCTTGCATTAATGACTTCAGATAATTTAGATGTATATAATTAATCTGACTTTCAGAAATATGTTTATCATTTTCAAATCTTAACATATATAATACATAAATCTTTTTCATTAACTTTAAAAAACCCTATCTTTCTCTCTTGAGGTTATGGCATTCACTAATTGTTTGTGGGTTTTCCCTCATAAAGACTTTGCTTTACCATGAAACAATCAGTAGCCTAGATGACACAGTGCTGCCAAAGTAAGCATTTCATGATGACCCCTATCTTCTCACTTTCCTACATTTTCAGGCTTATCACAGTGAAAGAAAAAGCAGAAAATGATTTCTCCAATTTATTATTGCATTTGTCTTGAGGCAATTTTCTGACTGAAATGACACAAAATCCACTGGGAAACAAGAGCTATGGACCTTATAAATATGCAGCCATCACTTCTCTGATCAAGCTTTTGACTGTGTTGCTATGACTGTCATAACAAACAGAAATGCTACGGGAGAAAAATAAAAAGGTTTTTGTTTTAAATTCCTTGGTGCATTCCCTAGCACCCACAAAATTGCTGTCTATTGTAGGCTCCACAGGATCTGAAAAATTATTACACACACACTTGGCAGCTGCTGGCAGCTGAGACGGTAGCTGGTATTCACTTCAGCATGTCAGAGTCAATATTTAAAAAATCATTAAAGCCGCCTATTCTTCAGTGTATTGTGTTAATGAGGATGATTTGGGCAATTGTTTTTCTTTTGCTGCCTATCAGAATCTCCTGGTAAACTCCAGCTTCCTCCTCTTTCCATTTACTATTTATCAAATAAAACACAGAAGAAATCTATCGGAGGAATGAGATAAAAGTTGTTTGTCTGGACAGAATACAGCCAGTATTATCTTCTGCTGCCTGTAGGCTTATCATTACTACATTTTCATGTATCCAATTACAATTTCTGTAAGCCAGGAGCCTCATATTCTGGCAGCAATGTGCTGCAGCTGGCATACTGCTCCCTCCTCAGCAAGCGCGACTGGGTTTTGCAGATAGACACTATTACCATTCTGATTTGAGTTAACAAGAGTGTGATGTGGTAAAAAATCTGTCAGCCAGCCCAAAATGGCTGAGAGCACTTATTTTGCCATTTGCACCTCACTTTGCAATCTAGCTGGACACGACTACAGCTGACTATAGAAATGTCTCTTATCTGCTCTGTTAGGTGGCAGTAGATTAAATAGGGAACCTCAATGAGTTTGGAAGCAGATACATAATTAGTACAGATAGACAGCTGTGTGGAGGTTGGTATCTGAGGCTGTTGCCTATTGCACAGAAAGAACTACATAGCAATTGGCTCAGTCACAGAGGAGCAGCATTTTGTTATTGCTGTTATTGTCTACACGGTCAAAGAAGTGAGTGTGGATGGAGGCCTGATTCAAAGTGAAGCTTAAGGGAGTACTATATACTCAGTTTTCTACAGGCTAGTAAGAAGAAAAAGTTCACACAGGCGTCCTGACATCAACAAGCCATATTGGTAGTTCAGCAAAATATCTGAGTCCATGACCAAAAAATTCACATGTGCAGACATGAGAACTCCCTAAACACTCAGAAGCTCACCTATACACAAATAATAATGATGTTCCCAGTTCATGCAAGTGCTGAACTTCACAGACTCAAAAAGGGCAGCTGGGGTTTGATTTGCCAGCTGAAGGAGTGCTAGTTTCTTCTGTTTTAATTTGAAATGTTCTTCACAAAACACTTCAGTATTTTTTTCCTTTCTGTACATGTACCTTTTTTGAAACAGGAGTCTACTTCTATTCCCAAAAGTGGAATTCATAACTCTAAACAGCATTATAATTTCAGATTTGAGGAACTCAGTCTGCAGTTTTGTATATTCAAGTGATTTACCCAAATAAGAAGCATAAATTATTTATTTTGTTTTTACCTGGTATTAAGGGTCAAACACTCATCTTTGATTAGCTGATAGCTTTTTTCAGCATCTCAGATCAATAGAAAGAAGTGGAAGGAGGGAAAAAAGTCTATGATATTTTTTTTTCTTCATGAAACTTCTTTGTGTGCACCAAGTATCAGTTGAACAAAGACAGAAGCAACACTGCAAATAGTAATATAGTCTGCAAAAGCCATCCACCAAATAAGGAGCTGATAAAACAGAGAAGTCAAAAGCCAAGGGGAACAAAGTGTTATTTGACTTGCATATTCAAATATAAATATGCAAATTTTAAAAGTCCAGCTCTATTCTACTATGAACTACCTTTTAGCCTCTGATCTTGAAATTACGGTAAACTTTGACAATCATATTTCTTCTGTTTCTAATTACACCTTCCTTTCCTTAAGTATAAAGATCACCATAATTATTTTTTCCCTTTATATACCCATTGTATAGCAAAAGTAATTTTCTCTCTGTTTTCTGTCCATTATATTTTCACCCTTCTATCATCTTATTTTACCCACTTTGCATGTATTCCTGAATCCCTCACTCTTCCCACACATTTTTTTTTTTCTTTTTTTCCCCAGCTTAGTGAAAAGAAACTAAGAACAGTAGGGAAGCTGCAGTTCCAGTAACATTACCCGACAGAGAGCTGGCAGTACCTTCACACTTTTTGGAGAGTTTTCCTACCTTCCATAAATACAGTATAGCATAAATACTTTAAATACTTCAGGTGGCTGGAGGGCACATTTTCAGTTCATTAGAGGAACAAAAGCTGAAGGAGAGATACTATCATAGAACTATTGGAGGAAATCCAAGGTAGCTCTTGCTCAGCTCATTTATTAAAGAACAAGAGCAACAAAAAAGAGAGAGAAAAAAAATTATTCATAAATGCCACTGCTGAGATTTGAAGGAGTTATTGGATGCCTGGGTAGTTACTAGAGGCTTTTATTAATTTTTCTGACTCTCCCTGGCTGTATGTTCTGTCTTGTGATACAGCCAGCCTACCCCAGTCCTTCAAGGATCTGGTGGATTGGGTCTGTGTTGGCAGCATATCATTAGCTGCGTAACATGAGAAACAGCAAATGGTAATTAACAGTAGCATGTAAGTCAGTACTTTTCCATTTTTTAAATATTTTAGCTAAACCTCAAGATTTCAATTAAATCAATATTATTTTAATTAAAACTTTGATTTAGGCTTAATAACAAAAGAAATCTCAAGGCAAGTTTTTGGTTACCTCATTAAAAGAGACATCACATTCTTTCCTATGTTTTATTTAGTCAATTTTTAAGTTTCTTATATTCTTTTTTTCCTTTTTTTTTGTTTGTTTATTATTTTGCTTTTTATTTCTTTTTGCAGTAGAATTACCTGAGCACTAGAGAGAACTAGGAAACATGAGCACTCCTCCAGATGGTCTCTGTACACTTTCTGTTCTTCTTAGAGCAAACTCGGCATACTAAGCTGAAATAAATGATGTTATTACACCATAAAAACCATTGCCATGTAAAGTTGAAGCTGAGTAATTTTCTTCTGTTTATATATTCTGCCCTAACTAGCCACTGTTGGTTCAAAAGGATTCCTCCAATTTCATTCATCTTTCCCCAGACTATCATTTTGCTTTTCATAACCCTAAAACATCCTAGCTTGGTCAGCAAGCAAATGCTATTAAATGACCAAAGAGCTTTGGGATATTTTGTTTCCCTTGGCCATTCAGTCAACTTCCTTCTCTTGGCAGGCTCTACTGATGTCTTTCTTGGTATGTTATCTATTTTTGTGACACTTAAGAAGTTTATCTGCCTGAACTGAATTTTCAATAGGGCATTTTAATATATTTTTTTTTCCGTAGTCTTTTATTCAGGTAATAATAGCAACAATAATAAAAACTAAGAGTTTGAGTATAGTGGGAACATTGTACAAAACAACTTTTTATTCTTTCATTCACTTGATCTAATCAGATTTCCACACTTTTTTACTATCATTTGACTAAAACAAAAACTTCTTCTTATAAGGTTTAGAATTTAAATTTTGTTCTGGGATTAAAGACAAAGTGCCCAATTTAAATCTTTAAACATATTTATTCCCCAAGCATGCTTTCTTAAGTAATATCTTAGCAGGTTCCCTTATCTTTTATTAATAATGTTTTCCTTATAAACAGGTGGTTTCTTGTCAGCTAATAGGCTGCTCCTGATCACTTTAAAAGACTGATTTAATAGTCCTTTTCATTCTCAACCGTCAGATTTAACTGACAGCCTAAAATTTAAATCTCAGTCCAGGAAAGGATCTAGAAAGATGATTTCAAAATGCTTGAAAGAGGTATCTAGAGCAGATGCTTTAAAGCTGTCTGTTTGGATGCACAATTCATTAGAGAATTAGGTAGCTTAGGAAAAAATATTAAAAAGAGAAAAAATAAACAAACCCCACAAATTAAACCTCTTCTTCCTTTAGTAGTTGAGAGGCAGACAACAATCCTAGCAAGGATCAAGCTAGGCTAGTTATGTGTGAAAGTTTGTAGCAGTAACTGGAGTGGGGCTGTGGTATAGGGGTTCCTATATCTAAGTACCAGCAACTGGAGAGACTGGAATCCAAAGGCAACTACTGAGCAGCCTGTCTGAGATAGCTGGAGGGATACTCAGTAGTGGAATTCCATGCTACTCAACTGGAGAGGGAGCAGGATGAGGCCATTGGTGCTGGTTTTGCTTCTGTGAGTGCTCTGAACATCTGCCTGCGATCTGTGCAACAGGCCATATATATATGTATATACATGGTGTATGTGTCCACCCTGTGTGTATGCAGGCCTGATGGGAATACATCTTTTGCCTCACTGCTTTTTGCACCTGGAGGTATGGAGCTTCAGCAACCTCATCTCTTCCAACCTTTTGACTCAGGTGTGATATATTTTCCTCTAGCAGTGGGTTATGTTAACAGTGAACAAGAGCTAGCCAAAATCAATGTGAAGCCATGCTTGAAAATCATTGAGCAGTCATGAAGTTTGGAGGAGATTATGGAGCCCCAAAGAAAGAAAATGTCACTCCAGTCTTTAAGAAGGGCAAGAAGAAAGATCTGGGTAACTAAACTGTTCACCATCACTAAACTCTGTAGTGTTTGGGAAGCTGACAGAGCAAATAATTCTGGAAAACAAACGAAGGACAGAGAGGTGACTGGGGAGATCAAGAATGGAATTACAAAGGGGAATTCATTCCTTATCATCCTGATAGACTTCTCTAAAAAGGTGATTGGTATGGCTGATAAGGAGAGGATGTTGTTTCTCTGTGGTCTAGAACAGTTTTTGATAGTGTGTCCCATAACATCCTCATAGATGAACTTATGTGTGGACTAGACAAGTGGACAATAAGGTAGATTGAAAATTTGTTCAACCACTGGTCTCAGAGAGTTGTGAGTGGCACAAACTTCATCTGCAGGCCAGTATCCAGTGGTGTAACCCAGGGACTGATACTGGGGTCAACACTGTTTATCCTCTTAATTGATGACATAGATGACGGATTAGACTACAGCCTCAAAAAGTCTTCAGATGAGAGAAATGTGGGGCTGGTTGGTATACCAGATGAGTGTAGTGCCATTTAGAGGAACTGAGCAATTGGAAATAAGCTGCTCTCTCACTCCCCAACAGCGGAACAGAGAGAGAAAATAAGATGGATTAAGATAAGGAGAGGGAGATCACTTACCTATTATGATCATGGGCAAAATAGGCACTACTTGGGGAAGATTAGTTTAATTTATTGCCAATTAATGACAGAGTAGGACAGTGAGAAATAAAACCAAAGTTAAAAATACCTTCCTTGCAGCACTCTTCTTTCCTAAGAATCTGCTCCAACATGGGCTCCTCTCCACAAGCCGCAGTTCTGTCCAGGAGTGTGATCCAGCATAGGCATTCCACAGGCTGCAGCTTCCTTCAAGGCACATCCACCTGCTGTAGTTTTGTATCCTCTATAGCTGCAGGAAGAATGACTGCTCCAACATGGTCCTCCATAGGCTACACCTGCACCCAGTATGCAAACAGAAGCTGGAGAGATGATGGTGAGAGAGCCCTGGAACAGGCTGCTCAGGGAGGTTGTGGAGTCCCCTTCTCTGGAGACCTTCAAGACCTGCCTGGATGTAGTCCTGAGTAATGTGCTCTAGATAATCCTACTTTAGCAGGAGAGTTGGACTAGATGATCTCTGGAGGTCCCTTCCAACTCTGACAATTCTGGGATTCCATGATTCTGTGATTCCAAGATGCTCAGACTAGATAAAAAATCCAGCCAACTATGTAATGTCAAAAAATTAAGTGCCTCAGAAGTCAAAACCTGAATTTTGAACTTAGGTTATTAAATATAGATTAAAGTTTTCCTCCTTGCACCTAAGTAGTGGTTGGCACCTCTACATTAACTCTCATCTAACTTACAGCTAATATGCAGTGCAGAGAAACTGTATGAATGCAGGTAGAAATAGAGTGTTGGTATTCATTTGCATTATTAGGCTTTAGGACTATAGCAGTGCCAAGGGTGGGCTGATAAAAAAAAAAAAAAAAAAAAGTTTTTTTTTTAAAGTTTGTCTATATAATTTTCAGTTCTGTTGAATTTTTTTGCCAGTCACCTATTTTACAAAGCCCAGCAGACTTCAAGCTGTCACACTGTTTTCAACTGCTGTGTTGTATATGGCTTCCCAGGAGACAGACGCTCATTCTAGTCTGTGAATCAGGTATGTCTGTGAAGATGAGCACTACGAACATAAGCCAGTACTTGTGGCTTTTCAGCTTCTCTGCTGTCAGACTTTTCTTAACTAAAATTTTGCACAGAATTGAATCTGTTTCCCTTGTAGCTGAGGGGTTCTAAATATAAGAATCTGATTTTGACAGACATGAAATAAATAAATCTAGATTTATTTTAAGTCCTGCTGCTTTATCTTTATAAGGTAATGTTTTGACACATTACTCACATGTACTGAAACTTTCAGTTTACAAACACAATAGTTTTGTCTATATTGGTAAATAAAGTGACAAAGACCAATCTCTGATCGAAAAAAACAGATGGTGCAGGAT
Source organism: Thinocorus orbignyianus (assembly GCA_013400375.1). Lineage (NCBI taxonomy): Eukaryota > Metazoa > Chordata > Aves > Ciconiiformes > Thinocoridae > Thinocorus > Thinocorus orbignyianus. Next base: position 80,511 of record VXBW01004161.1, read on the forward strand.
CATAGAATCATAGAACGGTTTGGGTTAGAAGGGACCTAAAGATCATCTAGTTCCATCTCTCCTGCTACGGGCAGGGACACCTCTCACCAGACCAGGTTGCTCAAACTCCCATCTGGCCTGGCCTTGAACACTCCCAGGGATGGGGCATCCACAACTTTTTTAGGCATCCTGTCCCAGTGCACCCCCACACTAAAGAATTTTTTCTTGATAGCTAATCTAAATCTCCCCTCTTTCAGTTTAAAACCATTTCCCCTTGTACTATTCCACCACTCACTGACAAAATGTCCCTCCCCACCTCTTCTGTAGGCCCCCTCTACGTACTAGAAGGCCATCAGGTACTAGAAAGCAGGACCCTTCTCTTCTCCAGGCTGGACTACCCCAACTTTCTCAGCCTGTTGTCAGAGGAGAGGTGCTTCAGCCCTCTGATCATTTTCGTGGCTCTCTGTTGGACTTGTTCCGACAGGTCCATGTCCTTCTTGTGCTGAGGACTTTGGAGCTAGACACAGTACTGCAGGTGAGGTCTCATGACAGCAGAACAGAGGGCAGAATCACCTCCCTGGACCTGGTGGCCGTGCTTCTTTCAATGCAGCCCAGGTCGTTGTTGCTTTTCTGGGCTATCTGTGCACACTGTCGGCTCATGTTGAGCTTTTCATTCACGAACACTCCCAAGTCCTCCTCAGGGCTGCTCTCAAGGCATTCTCCACTCAACCTGTATTTGGGCCTGGGATTGCCAGGACCCAAGTACAGGACCTTGCAATTCCCTTGGTTGAACATCATGAGGTTCACACGATCCCACTTCTCAAGCCTGTCCACTGCTTGGTGTCATTGGCAAACTTGCTTAGAGTGCAATTTATCTCACTGTCCACGTTGCTGACAAAGGTGTTAAACAGCACTGGTCCCATTACTGACCCCTCAGAAATGCTGCTCGTCACTGGCTTCTGCTTGGACATTGAGCTGTTGACCACAATCTTTTGAGTGCAGCCAGCCAGCCAGATCCTGATCCACTGAGTACTCCATCCATCAAATGTGTGTCTCCCCAGTTTAGAGATCAGGATGTGATGTGGGACAGTATCAGACATTTTGCATAAATCTAGGTAGGTGACTTCTGTTGCTCTCCCCTTATCTACCAATGCTGTATCACATTTGTAGAAGGCCACAAATTTTGTCAGGCACGTTTTGCCCTTTTTGAAACCACATTGGCTGTTACCTCCTTATTTTTCATGTGCCTGAGCAGCAACCCCAGGAAGATATACTCCATGAGTTTACCAAGCACAGAGATGAGACTGACCTGTGTATCGTCTATGTTCTTATTGCTTGGAAGTTTCTTCCTCCAGAGCAGGCTACCCTCTGGTAGGTGATGTTTGGCACCGGGTCTCCTTTGAGCAACATTTGATGCCTTGTGAAATGTGGTTACTGTGTGCCCCCCTGAAACATTATACATATACATATTTCAACTCAAAGTGTATGAAGCACTGAGAGCGCTATATTCTACCCCACCAGTATGTCAGTTTATTTTATAAATCTGATTAATTTATTCTATGCCTTTGGGTGAGAACTGAGGACATTTACAGGTGCAAAACCTGGAGTGGACTCCTTTGGAAGATTTTCTGGTAAAGGGATCCTAAACTTGCAGCAGTTTTCAACTTTACTGCCTTTGGGAGAAGAATTTACAGTGAAATAACCCCCCAAGTTATGTCCAGTCTATCTTGGAAACAGCTAGATGTAATGATCCGAAACAGACAGGGAGGAAATTAACATGGAAGTACATGGTCAGAAAATGATATTGTAGCTTACCTTCCAACACTCTTACTTACACCAGAGACATTCATGAAAGAAGATAGCAAGTTATTTAGGGCAGAAAGCTACATTTTAAACCTTTATTCCCTTTTTGTCTCTTGTTTTTGCATCTCAATGAGAAGTAAACCGGCGAGCCTCGACTCATTCATTTGTGGAGCGAATTAATATGTATTAATGAAAACGTGTTAAGACCTTTCATCTTCATTCTAACTCAAGACAGAACAGGCATGTTCTGCATATCACCATACAGAAGAAAGAAAAACATTGTTAGGTGTAGATATGGCAAAAGTTCAGTGCATTCAGTGTATAATTTAATCCTCATAGGAAATGAGTTTATTCTTTATAATAGGAAGGTCAACTGTATCAGTTTTGTTAATGCTGAAAAGACACAAAGGAGCTAGAATCCCAAACAGGAGAGGAAACTATGGAAAAGAGAAAAAAATCCAATATACCCTTAATTGGAGTGTTAAACAATACAATCATTCATTCCCTGTAGAGAAAAAAAAAAAAATATATATTCACATGTATTATAGCAAAGTTTGCATGAAAAGAGACATGCGTTTCTCTATGCTATTGTGACTCCACAAACTTTCTTTTTCCTTTTTATATGTTTTTGCAGCTGAACATAGTGACAATCTAACAATAAAACATTTCTCATAATTTCTTTTTTATATATACCATTTCAGCACAAACGTACCATGAAAAATCTATTCCCAAGTGTTTAATTTTTGTTAGTTTTTGACATTACAGGTGTTATCCATTTAATCTCGGACTACACAACTTATGTTACCCAACTAGTAACTAACTAAACTATAGACTGAACTAGCTCTATTAGTCTAGCTTCCTGAGGACTGAGAAAAGAGACCTTACTAGCATGGAAGTCCTATAATGCACAAAAGATTTCAAAATTATACAGAAAACTAACTAACTTGTCACTATCAGCAATGTCTTCATGGTAGATTGTTTAAATCTTTGAGACGAATTATACTTCCCTAATTCTTTGCACATGAGAAAAAATATGCATAAAAATTGAGGAATATGTTATCTAACCCATCTGACCATGTGTCAATATACCTTTTAGGGTTAAATAAACCAAATTCTTTTTCTTTTCTCTGATTAGGTTGACAGACTAGATTTACTAGTGCAGATATAGGGAATCCCCATTTGGTCAGGTCAGACATCAGCATTACTACTTTCAATAATTAAGAAGTTCATAAAAGATTATCTTGCTGATAGAAAATTAAGATTTGTTGGTCTGGGTTTTTTTGTACATGGAGTCCCAGTTTCATTTACTGAAAATCTGTTGTTATCTTTCTGGAGGCAATATAGTATGTAATAAATTCCTATAGCTAGAATCAGGACAGCAATCTCTATAAGAAGCAGCAGAGTGAGCCACTTATAACAAAGAGTAATCTATATTATAAAAAAACCCCATAACACAACAACAACAACTTATACATTTATTTTATTCTAAAAGTAGAAAATAAGAAAAGGCACTATTTTAGCTTTCTAGATTAGTGTTCATTCTCCATTGTTCCCTCAGTATCCCTATCAGTATCCGTAATTCCTTCTCAGGTAAAATATGTTTCGAGTTACCTTATTTAGTATATGGAAGAATCAGACAAGATATAAATAGGTCAGATCCTCAACTGAAATTCTACAGAATCAATTTTCACAGAAATAAAGAACAAATAATGTTCTGTGGCTAATTTTATTTAGCCTCACAGCAGTCCTGCCTTGGATAATAATAATTATATTCCCTAGCTTTGCTAAGGGTTATGTGGGAGTATTGTTTCCTTTTGCACTTTCTTTTTGGTATGTATCAGAAAGGTCATTTAAAGCATAGCTAATCCATTTATCTAAGATCCTTTGAGACAGAAAGTAAATAATGTAGTACCCTCATCCCAATAAATCTTTATCATCCCAGTTACAGCATTCTTCCTTCCCTTGGGGTATCAATTGGTTTGTTGCAGTACATTCTTGCCCTAACATTTCATCACACTCCTTGCTTGTACACATCTATTAAAAAAACTTTTTACTAGAATGAAAGTAAGAAATCTAATTGCAACAAAATTAGCAAATACTTAATTGACTGTCTGCCTGACCTCCTTCTATTATTTTATATAGATTTTTTAATTTTTTTCTCTATTTACCTTCCTCATACACTTTCTGTCTTTTTACTCATGATGTCTGCATCTATTCTCTGTGATTTGTCTATTAACACTTCTTGAAAATACGTTTAATCACATAGAATCTCGCACATCTATCCTTTTTTTTTCTTGTTATTTGCAGTTGTATTGGGAAAGCTATTTGCATTCTGAAATCTCTATCTCTTAAAAATATTTTTTTCCTATATGTCCTTTGTGGGGATGGATGTTGTTTGTAGTTTCAGGATAAAATCTTTTATCAGTGGAGAATGGTTATCTTATTTTTCACACTGTGTAGCTCTTTTGGTCTTGATATCTCATTGTAGATGTCTTCCCAGTAAAATCTATTTCTTAAGGGTACTCAAGTCTCCTAGTAGTCTAGAATTCTGAAAGGCATTGCAGGTTAAGTAAAAAAAAATAATAAATAAACAAGTACAAATTCTTCTTTGTTAATTTTTAAATTTCCAGTCTTTCAATACTATGCAATTTATCATCCTAAATAGAATAAAATTTCTATACTTTGGTTAAAGACAAAGAAAAGTTCCAAAAGGACATGGAGCTGTTGGAACAGGTCCAGCAGAGCGCCACGAAGATGATTAGAGCGATGGAGCACCTCTCCTACGAAGACAGGCTGAGAGAGCTGGGGCTACTCAGCGTGGAGAAGAGAAGGCTCTGGGGAGAACTTAGAGCAGCCTTCCAGTATCTGAAAGGAACCTACAGGAGAGTGCCATCCCTGGAAGTGTTCAAGGCCAGGCTGGATGGGGCTTTGAGCAACCTGCTCTAGTGGGAGGTGTCCCTGCCCATGGCAAGGGGGTTGGAACTCCATGGTCTTTAAGGTCCCTTTCCACTCTAACCATTCTATGATTCTATTAAATAAATGTGTAGATTTGCTTTACTGCATATAATACAAAGTATTATTAAGCATGGTCCTGCAGCAATCCAGTCATTGCAAATTCTTACACTGACTTTCATGACCATTCATATTAGGAAATCTGCTTGTGAAAAGAAAAAGCCTTCTTTGTAAATGCAAGACGACAGCAGGAGATGAAGCTGTCTTCTCTTTTGTACTGTTGGAGTTCAGATATAACTTTTTTTTTTTTTTTTTGATCTACAATCCAGAGCTGAACCTCAGTTTCAAAATCAGGTGTTTGGAATTCTAGCAATCTGATTTCCCAACTACTTCCTATTTTGCCTGAAAATAATATTATTTTTGAAATAAAGGTGAATATAAATCCTGGCAGTAATCTGGCAGTTTGGGAAGCATTGACAGAAAGCATAAGGAAGGACCTGTAGCAATCAAATCTCCTCTTAAAGTAAATTAAACTTCCTAATTATCTCTTTCTGAAGTAAATTCTCATTATTTCAACTAAATTCAATTTTAAAATTACTTTTGTAACAAAGAATGAGATAGCTTGAAATAAGCATAAACAAGGCCAGAAAAATTATACTACCGAAAATTTGTTCCCCTTGGAGTGGGACAGCACGAGCAGCTGCATCTTGGTGAGTGAGGTAGAGGGGGGTGGTGGAGAGGCCACAGCACACGTGTGTGAGCGTGAGCCTGTGGGGTGCTTTCTCAGCCGTGTATCAGTAAGTAAGGTCTTGGGGGTGGCAGAGGTGCTCTCAAAGCCACAGCACCCTCAGATCCCACAGGAAGGGTGTACTTAGAAGGGAACCCCCACTCCCCAGGCAGTGGGACGCTGGTAACTGGCACAACATGCATCTGTGTGTGTGTGTGTATGTCTGGGAGAGTGTCTTTGTGTGTGACAGAGAAAAAGAGAAGGCCAGTAGCTACAGAAGGGTGAATATGTATTGACTTCTTAAAATGTCTCATTTGGTAGTTTATCATCTATAGTGCTGTTATTGACCTTCAACACGTAGTTCACCATTTGCTTGATAATTACCTAACGTTAATAAATAAATAAATCACTTTGATCATGATTTTATTTAAATTACACAAACTGAGAATTTTTTACCTTTTACAGACAACCTGAGGTTCTCAGATCTTTTTGTGGATGGCCTGAATACCTATTTAATTTTTTGCCTCTCTATTTATATTTTGATTTCATAGGATGCAAATATAAATATTCTCTGCCCAGTCAGACCCCAATATTTAAAAGTGTAACTCTTGATATTTCTGAAAACATTAACTCCACAGATCCGTATTTTAATATCTTTAAGAAAGAATGTTATTCATTGTGGGCCTAATTCAATAGGCCTATGTCCTATGGCATCCTGCCTGGCCTCCAACTAATCCAGAAGTGTCATAAATTACAGCTCTATTTGCATCCCTTGGAAACACTGTGATATTTCGAATAATGTTAGACATCTCCATTTGGGCAACTACATCAAGCTCTCTATCAGCACTTAAAACAGGACCATGTATACACAATGAGAAATATTCTTGCAGAATGAGAACTCTCAGCTGGACACAGATTCATGTAAAGAAATTACTGAGAAATTGATTCACAAATGTACCATTGAAACACCAGGAAGATAATCAGAATGACCAAACCAGACTGCAGAAAAAACTTCCTACTTAGGTTAAAACAGTAAGAACAATAAAATGGGACATTTAGTGATAAACATAATGATTTATACATACATTTAATGTTTTTCTCCATGTAGTGATATACTTAATAAACTAAGTATGAAAAAGAAAACAAATATGTACTTTAAATTTATGATAAAATTGTGATAGGTTGAAAAAAACCAAATACGTCGTACACCCTACAAAACTAAGATCCTAATTACTCAGTATCACAAAACGCACAAGAAGCTATAACAGCAACAAGTTTTTGCAAAACCTTTTTTATCCAAATAAACTCTTTAATCAGGTCTATGTTTTTAGTATTTTCCAACCTAAATCTATGAAAGATAACTAACTTGCCAAATTGGGAAATCCACCTGCAAGTATTTGTTCAGCATTTCAGGTACAATTAATCGAGTTTAATTTAATATAAGAGATTTAAAGAAAAATATTTTAGATAGAAGTCCATACATCCATATCTTTGATTATATCAGATTACATTACAAGTATCTGAGTATTCATTTTTCAGACTCTACAGTCACGTTACATACTTTCGTAAGTGCAAAGGTTTTTTCCATCATGAAATGCTTAAAATACACTTCATATCACAATGCATTTGACAAAGGGGTGTTTTGTCTATCGCTTCCATTAAGACATAAGGTGCAGAGAAGCATATCAGATGGGAAGGATAGGCAAAGGTAGCTTTTTACCTGGATTTTGTGTGCTCTGTGACTGATGTAACTGCTGATCCTCACAACAACTTTTACGTTGTCACAGGGCTGTTTTGCATTCCAGACTTGCTTTTAAATAAAGCAGTTCAGCTATATTTCTCCCACCCTGATATGTTACAGTTGCTTCCAGCACACTTCTGGGCAAGACAAACTAGAGAGAGAAAAGCACAGAAGTTTTTTCCTCCTATAGCTCTAGGGGAACTCCTATAAATTGTCAAACCCATGTGTGAGATTACAGTAATGAGAATCAAAGATAAACAGTTTATAAAGTTACTGTTTCAGCAATAAAATGCCCATTTGTGTTCATCATCCTATCTGAAATAACAAATAATTTAATTCTTTTGCCTCTAATCTTTTTTTCTTCAATTCTCTTTTCTGTGATTGGCAACTCATTAGAACCAAAGTGAAATTGAAATGTGATTTAATAAGAACAATGGCAAAACTCAAAATCAAATTCAGGTCTTTTTATTAACACTTGTGAAATACTGTTTTGTGTAGGATATCATACCACTGTAATGCTAACAAGATTTTAAAAAGCATTATGTCCAGGAGACAGTTTGAAAACAAGGAAACCTTAAAAATGCGGCAGAATGTAAATTCTTCATGGGCTCTTAGCAGATCTTCTGCCTGTGGTGAATTTCACCTCTGATGCACTTCTGTCTAAATTATTTTGGGTGATCCAATTTTGTGATAGACTCATTTTGCTCAAAATTTTCCAGTATTGAAAAAAATTACATGGTTTGCCCAATTTAAGTCAGTGAATGTGTCATCGAGGCTAACAGAGGTTCTCTGTTTCCTTCCACTGGTATGTGACAGGAAAAGAAAACCAGAGTATTTCTCTTTATTTATTTTGTTGTCAGCATAAAAAAGAAAGTTCTGTAATATTTTAAATATTGAACATAATGTATTAATGCAACAAAATTGTACTGATCACAGTTGTTGAAATGACATTTAACAACAGTAAAATAAAATGAAACAAGTCTTATTTTTGTTAATTTGGTTTTTAGATCCTCAGCCAAACTTTGATTCAATAAAATAAATTTGAGGATGTAATTTGGTTTCAAATTTATTCCAATATTTATACCATTAAAGTATGAGATGGAAAGAAGAGGTAATATTTTTATTAGGCCAGATAATAAGATTGGAAAAGGCAGAAAGCTTGTGGGCACAGTCTCTTCAGATATATATTCTTATATCACTATGGCTACGACATACTACCATTATTATATTATTTCCAGAACTACACACAGAATAGTAGAAATATAAAGAAAGGCCTGAGAGCTCCAGAGATATTTGTAAAAGAAAATAATCTACAAAATGAAAAATAATTAGTTTAAGAATATTTATTTACATATATATATATCTGTATACACAATTAAACAACTCCAGAATTTGGGACTGAGGATCGACTTAATCCTGAGGCACAATGAGTGTAATAACCCTAATAATGCATTTTCAGCATTCTTTCAGCTGTTCTTATCAAATACTTTCAAATCCAGGTATTGCAAATGAAGTAAATATAAGCAAATACCCTCAGATTAATTTCTTGGGTCTTTTCGTCACTGTTTTTCCTCTTTCTTTCACTGGTTCTATATCCCATCCACTGAGACAGGGATTCTGCAGCCTGGTAATTTTATGTCCATTCACTCCAGACATTCTGCTTCATTACTCCTCCTCTTCTTTTTACCTTCCTCTAAATTGCTCACTTTATATTCTCTTTGTCTCATGTCTCTCTCTGTATCTGTATTCCTTCAGAAGTATATACTGCATATATTAGGTATATGTAGTAGAAGTGAGTGAAATAATTTTCACTAGAAGAGACTGATATGATAAGGTTGCTTGTAATTAAACTACAGACATTTTATCTGACCATCATTTGTTTACTTATCAGATAATAAAATAATTAATTACTACTTGAACAAATGAAATCTTATTTGAATAAACAAAAAGAAACCCTAAATATCTTATTTCAGGACATTTGATTTTTTCAAGCATTTGATTTTTGCCAACAGATACATCTTCTTGAGATTGCATTGAGAAGTTTTCCACTAAATATGGCTTCCAAGACAAGCACTAGCTATAATTTCTTTTATGATATCGACATAGCCTTAAGGGCCTTTTTCTCGTGGTTTTCACCTTGTGCATAAATTTGCTCCTGCATAACTTAAAAGCTGAAAAAGGTGAGGGATATGAATCAATAATCCTGATTTGCGGTTGAATAATCTCAATTCGGTGCAGAGGAAAAGGTGGAAAAGCAAACACAACTACTTTATGTAACTTTTCTGACTCCACCCTACAGGGAGTCTAGGCTGATCTCAAGGGCAAAGCAGACATGGGGTTACTCTAAGTTTTACCAGCACTCTTTTAGTCATTTAATTCATTTAGTCCAGTTGGGAGTCTACAAAACACAGGAGTAAAAAGAAAGGACTATATGTCCTGGAACGGTTTTAATGTGAAGGTTAACAGAAGAGACAGCGAAGGTAAATAAATCTGAGATTTCACCATCTTCAGTGCTTATTCTTGATTAATTTGTTTCTGTTAATTGTTTATAGGTAGTGTGCACTAGAGGAAAACACTTATTTCTCATCTGATAAGAGCTTCCTAACTCTTTTTCAGGGATAAGTTTTTAAGTAGGTTTAGCTTGACACTAACATTGTTAGCTTCAATATAAGGCTTTTCGTTTCTGATTTCAGCACCCTGTCCTAATACATGACCAAATGACATGTGTTTAAACCCTTTCATGATAAAAGAAAATACACTGCAACCTGTTCATCCGTTTGGTTTCAACTGAAGTGTTCCTTTAAAAATGTAAATATCTGAGCAGCTCATCTATTAATAAACCAGAGCCTTGACAATACTGGGGGAACAAGGGAATTTGGTATAGGCTAAATGAGCCTGTAATTTAAGTTACCCAATCTGCTTTTTTCAGAATACAAAATAAATAAATAAATAGCAACTGATGTCTGTTACCATTTGCAATTATATACCGGCCTGGATTGCGCATTATTTTGCACATTGCTATCTATCTTTCTATTAAAAGCATAAAGTATTCAGAAATGTATTGTGCCGTATGGTTCTTCTAGCTGCAGAGCAGCTGGGCTAAATTATCAAAGGAGGATGCACAATTAAACGGGATCTTACTAGTACAATCGAGCTCTGTAATTAAGCCTCTGTCTCCATAGACACATCTGGTCTCTGCCTCTTCGCTGTGTTCTGGAATCTGAAATTTACTCTTGTTTGGCAATAATGCCTGTGCTGGGGCAAGTGGGGGTTGGGTTCATGTGTACACTGGGTACTATACACCCTACAAAAAACTGTGGGATTGAGGCGTTAGTTAGTTAGCTTGTTTTAAAATTTCCAGTCACATAATTACCTGTGTATTTATTTATGTGGTTTTGAAGAAACAAGTACTTTTGAAAACAATGGAATCACAGAATAAAACACACTTAAAATAATAGTACAGTTTTTAGTAGAACTGTTTTTGTTTTATTTTGTTTTTTATTTATTTAATTATATGCATTATATAAGTACTGTGGTAATGTCTACATACTAAAAGGATTGTATATTTCTATTCTATAGTTTATTATTAGCTAGAATGTATTTAAAATGTGTTACTCAATTTTGTATATATAAAATAAAATTTATATCTATTATAGATCATAGATTAAGGATCAAAGTCACACATCTGTAAATTCAAAGTAAACACATTTTAAATTGTCTCTATTCTATTATCATAATTGTTTCAGTGCAATAAGAGATGATGTCGCTTATAATCTTACAGATCGTTGATAAAGATACTGAAAAGACTGGTCCCAAAACTAGCCCTGCGTGTCACCACTGGTGACCAGTTGTCAACAAGACACTAGATCAGGTTGTTCAATGCACCGTCTAGCCTGATCTTGAACACTTCCAATGATGAGGCATCCACAACTTCTCTGGGCCACCCATTCCAGTGTCTTATCATCTTTATTGTAAGAAAAGTCTTCCTTATGTCCCTTCTAAAACCTACCTTCTTTCACTTTAAAGCCATGTCCACTGTCCTCTCACTACAAACCTTTGGTAAAAATGTTTTTCTCAATTTTTCTTACAAGCTGCCTTCAAATATTGAAAGGTCACAATAAGATCCCCCTAAAGCTTTTTCTTCTCCAGTCTGAACAACTCCACTCAGCCGGTTTTCACAGAAGAGGTATCCCAGCCCTCTGATGTTCTTTTGACCCTCCTCTTGACTCACTCTAAGAGTTTCATGTCTTTCCTGTACTGAGGAGTTCAGAACTGGACGCAGTACTCCAGGTGGTATCTCACTGGTGTAGAGGGCAGAATTGCCTTACTCAACCTCCCAGCCATACTTCTCATTATGCAGCTGAGGAGATGGTTTTCTTTCTGGATTGTAAATGTACATCACTGGCTCATGTCAAATTTTTTTATCCATCAGTATCCCCAAATCCTTCTACACACAGCTGCTTTTAATCCACTTAACCATTCTGTATTGATATTGATTGCCCTTACTTAGGTGCAGGACCTTGCACTTGGCCTTGTTGAACTTCACAATGTTCCCATGGGATCACTCTTGAGTATGTTGAGGTTCCCCTGGATTGCATCCCTTCCTTCTAGCTAGTCGACTGCACCACTCAGCTTGGTGTTGTCTGTAAACTTGCTGAGGGTACACTCAATCCCACTGTCTGTCACTGATGAACATACTGAACTGTACTGGTCCCTGTATGGACTGCTGAGGGACACCAATTGTTACTCATCTCTATGTAGACATAAAGCTGTTGACTCCAGCTCTTTGGATGTGGCCATCCAGCCAATTCCTTATCCATCTAACAGTCCATCATCAAATCCGTATCTTTCTGGTTTAGAGGTAAGAACATTGTGGAGCATCATGTCAAAGGCCCTACAGAAGTCCCGGTAAATGACATCTGTAGCTTTTCCTCTGTCCACTGATGCAGTCACTGCATCATCAAAGGCTACTAGATTAGTCAGGCATACACCAGTTAACATTCAGTTAACAGTTGAGTAGGAGTAAAATGAGAAGTGAGAGTACACACAAAATCAAGCATCACATCCATTGCCATTGTAAACATGCAAACATACATAAATCATTAGCAAGAAGCATAATTGCAGTCACTGAAGTATGCATGGATTGTACTGAGCTGTTTCCTGTTGGATCGTAGTACCATTATAAGCAAGTTTCTGTACAGGTGTCACATATGTGAGGAAACACAATTATTTTTTTGCACTGCAGATATTTGTTGCTGGCAATCATCTTTATATAAAACCTATCAGAAACAATGGAAAAATTCTTAATTTCAGTGGTTGTTATATTACACATCTTGTGAGGAGTTTGTAATATATTAAGTGGATAAATCTTTCCTTTTGCAATTAAATAAAAGTGGCTTTGCTAATTATAATGGATTAATAGAGAAATCCGATCACTGTGCAACTAAGCCTTGCAAAATTAAAAAGTTTGGACTTCATCTTGTCTATCTAGATCTCACAGTCTGCCGTACATATACAATGAACTCATATATACATGCATATATGCATTCACCTTCTGTTACACTGAAGCCTGAATAAAATTAGTATTTCATATTCTAATGACAAAACCTGAATATCTTAAAAATTCTCTATTTATAAATGGGGAGAAAAAAGCTGAGTTGAGCTTCCATATTCAGCATTGTACCATCTAATAGGCAGAAGTTTGCATATTCAGGCCAGAAAACCACTGCTGACTCTACACCATTGTTACAATGAGGATAATAGTTCCCCTGTGCATGAGCAGAAGGCTTTATTAAATACAAAATGCATGAACTTACCTTGGGCGCTTTTTTTTTCCCCACTCTATTCTGTAGGTTTTATGAGGGAAACCTTCAGGACTGGAGATATGATATATTAAAAAATGGAGTCCTGTTTGGAGAGTAATTTGAATCACAGGTTGTTAGGGCTGAAAGACACACACAACTTGAAGGTTTATTTATTTATTAATTTTCCTGACCCATGAGAGATAGGTAGGATGAACTAACAAGCCATTTCTTTTCACAAAAAAGGGAAGAGACTTGAAATGATGATGCCTGCCCAACTGCAGGAGCTGGGAGTTTTGAAAACTGGATCTTTGAACTGGATCCAGTTTTACTGGTAAAAGACTTGAATGGGGTTTTGTTACTTGACTCTGTCTCAATAAATATTAATTATGTAGTGTTCTTGTTACTGAGGAAACGTGCAGCAAATATTCTACCCCTGTTGCATTATAAATGATGGTGCAGTAGTCTTGTGCTGTTCAGAATGAAAGAATTGGAAGGAATGGGAGGTCAGAAATCAAAGTCAAAGAACTGCATCAGGCAGGCAGCATTACAGTGCTGACAAATGTTGGAACTACTTAAGCAAACATTTCTAGAATTTTCTTTCCACATCCAGAAAATACTTGTTGAGTACACACTGTTTTCATGAGTCTGGGGGAGGAGAAACAGAAACCCACAAGAAAAATCAGAGTTTAACTTAGTAAGTTTGACTATTGTATTGAATTAAAAAAACACTAGGTCCTATTTGCTTCTCTTTCATTGAGTATATCTGTTATAAATGTCTGGTTTATGAAATTGTAATGTGTGATAATTCCATATTGACTCCATTTACATGTGATACTGGAATTGTAAGGAATTTATATTTATATTGTTCAGAATGTATGTAGTCTTGTTTTCAGAACATTTAATGAATTTTGACTTCTGATACTAGCTGTTTGTTTACTGTGGGGGAGGTATCAACAACTAAAAAGGCAGAGTAATGAATTAAAAATCAGAATCAGAAACCGTTATCCTTCAGTTGAATGACTGCTACCCTGAAGTAGGATAAAAGATTTGAACTAGTTTTAGCTTTACGAAGTGGTATAACCTAAACTCAAAAATGTTTTTTTGAATGTTTGGGGAATCTGCAGTGCCATTTTTGCCTTCACAGAAGCTACTATTCAATTAAATATATGATTAGGCTTCAATATATATCTGTATCCTTTGAGAGGGAGAAAGATAAGGGACTAGACCTCCAGCCATCTATTTTTTCTCCAATAACCAGGAGAAAAAGCACTTTTTACTGTATTTGTTGTAGACCATAGTAACCCAACGACCTCTGTTATGTCATCTGGCTGAACATAAATTGTATAGATAGTGGGGTTTGGACTGAAAGTTCTTTTAAACAGCATAAAAAAGATAGACACAAATGTTCAACCAAGTAGGATAGACAAAAATACTGAAGTCAGATGTATTTAGAAGATAAAAAGTAGAAGCTTAATTTCTTCTTCACTATGTCTGTACCGAGGTAACAACTGATACCACATCATATTATTTCCTGAATGTTACAGAATATTCTAAACATCAAGAGAATGGATGCGTCTGATTTCAATATAAATCCCAAAAGGGACAAAATTTGGGTCCAGTGTTGATGTTGGTCTGCCCAGTGGTGTAGTTTGCCCTATTTGTGTAATGAAATGTTTGACCCTCTGAAATAAAAAGGAATTTATTTCAGTGCAGTCTAAGAACTGCAGGACATAAGATAACTGTATAGACTAACACACTGCTTCAGGATTAAAGATGCACTGCTTTTTAAGAACTCAGTTTTGATGCAGTGATGTATAAGCAACTATAGTAGGCTGGGGACACTTCTTTGGCCCTCAGGCATAAGTGGAAAAGCCTTTTTATGTCCACTTAAACTCTCTCTCATCCCCAGATAGGATTTTTTATTTCATGCTGTGTAGTGGGATGCCCTGTTCAGCGCAGATGCTTTCTGGGGAAAAGCTGGCATACAGCAAATGGTGCTAGCAACTAAGCATGGATGATGACAAACCTTCTTTGTGGCCCTGTGCTACTTATATATACAGTCTTAACCTGTGTCTCATGCCTGATTATTGATATCACTGGTTTTAGCATTATCCCTTATTTAAATATAAGCCACATCTTTAAGACTTTTATGTTTTTGAAACTTGAGGTCTAGGACAAGTATTCTCCCTATAAATTAAAATAAATCAGGCTAGTTTATATTCTATAGCTGGAAGAAAATTCATTGTATATGATTAAAGTATACACTTGGGGAAAAAAGACTCCTGTATTCTGGTGCTGCAGGCAGGTGTTACCTATTCAGCAACTTGCTGAGCTGTCTGTGCCTCATAACTCCCATCTACAAAAAAAGGTATATTCTACTCCTTAACTCTAGAGAAATACAAATAGCATACAGTTGAAAAAAAAAAAAAAAAGAATCAGTATAGAATGGGAAAAGAGGTCAAAACATGGTGTTCCTTTCATACACACACACACACACATATACACACATAAACATTTAAATATGAGTGAATTTTATCTCTGAAGAAATCATATATTTTGGTGAAAAATAAAAAAAAGGTATTCGTAGGCAAATAGTCAAATTAGTCTGTGATAGAAGGAAGAAGTTGTCCTGTCTAATAGATAACCTGACAGAACACATATGACAATATTATTCCATCTAACTGAAAATCATAATTGCATTTTAAGATTAATAGGAAGTATTAATATTTAGCAGTACATACTCCCATCGTATCCTCACTAGAGATTAATGAGCATTCAAAGAATGAACCAAATGTGCAATTGGGAATCATTTGTCATTTAGAAAATGTCATTGATCAACACCCAGCTATTCAGTAGTGTACTATTTGATTTCTATTTAAAGTGACTTAATTATTATGCTTAGTAGATATCAACAGAAAGATCCTTCAGCCCCTATTAGTGTGTGCACCTCATGACCAGGTATATATCGTCTGTTTCTGAGATCCTGCAATGAAAAAACTCACATAAGCAACTTTAACAACAGTAAGAAAAGACTACATGTCTGGTTTCCTAGAAAAATGTAGAAAATTCTGTTACAAGAAGACTCACAGCACTGTTATCTAGCTATTCTGCTCAGAACATTTTCCATGGCCAGCAGACACATGCTAACTCTAGACGTAAAGGTAGACTTCTGACATTTTGTGTAGAAGTGCAGCTGCCCAACACATCTGTAATCAATTGAGAATTTCCAAGTTGTCACCCTGAGATGTTAGTTTATCTCCTTTGATTTTTTAGGGAGCCTGGGCTGATCTTGGCTTTAGATATGCCAGGTGCCTGCAGAGAGATGGGGAAGTTTCCACATTAGGAAACGCTACATTGCCACACCGCATTATCACAGATCATGTCTATCATGGCATAGTTTAAATGAAAGATTTGATATTTACTTCTTTTTTACAAAGATTTAAAAAGAACAACCAGATTCAGCAAACCTCTTTACTTCTATAAGACAAAGATTACATGTGATACAAACAAAAAGTACTGTAGTTAGATACACTGTTAAAGGAGATGATGTATTGACTGAAGCAATGAGTTTATGTTGCATGTGGGGAATATAAGTATTTTCACATGAACGTGCCATTACAATTGCTATTATTAACATTCAAAAGAATTCAGAGTCAAAGCAGCAAGCCCTTTTCACTCTTCAGTCTCATGGAGGAGTTTTTGCAGCTGTACACCAGTAGGGGATGCCAGAAGAAAATGTAAGAAAAGCCGTCTTGTCCCATGAGCATATACCTTAATTCTCAGTAGATTCCTTCACATTTCCTATCCTAGTGTTTCAGTTCTGCATTTAGAAGGCTGGAAAAAAAAAAAAAAAAAAAAAAAAAAAAAAAAAAAAAAAAAAAAAAAAAAAAAAAAAAAAAAAACTAGTACAAGAAAAATCACAGAATAATCATTATAATGAGATAATATCAATCAATATACAATAATAATTTGTCTTGAAAGAAGCAAGCTACTTTCTTAGTATGCAAGTAGTGCTGTGGAAACTTTGAAGACTTTACCGCTATTACACATAAAGTAAAAGTTGAGATAAAAAAGGATCAGTCAATATATATCACTGCATGTGAAATATCTTTTTTTACTTTAAGGAAATATCTAGTTTTGTGTTTATGATTTGACAATTGATTTATAGATTTCTGTATGATTTATCATTTATGGAATATAACTTTTAATATATTTTTATAATTTAAGTTATATTTCTATACTGTGTGGTAATTAGAGTGATAGATTATTTTTCATAAATAATGGATTGGGTTGAAATGCCATTTTTCTTTGTGAGTTCACATTGTCTTAGTTGCTGTTTTTAACATATTTTTTCCTTGCAGCGTTCACATTCTGTGATGCAGTTGCATTAAACTAGCTGAGCTAGGTAGTCATTCAACCAAAGGACTTCAGTTATGTGATGTTCAAAATTGTGAAATGCAACTGCTCAGCTCCAGCTCTAAGAATTTACAGCACAGATGATTAAGTTCCTGTAAACTGGCATTCCGAGAAACTTTGAACACTGGAATATTCAATACAGAAAATAGAAAATGCGAATGGGCTCAGGTGGGTTGCCTAATCTGAACTGTCATTTGATATTCCCTAGGTTTTATGAGCACACTGACAAGTTCTCCTTTTAAAGGCTGAGGATCTCCAGTAGATCTCATGTTCTACCTACCAACCCTGGACATATGTCTCAGATAGGCATCTCACATGGCAGCAGATGTGAGGATGTAATGTATTGAACCACACATGTTTGAAACTCTGTCTTATTTCAGTTTAAACACCTATTGCAGCTGGAACTAAGAGTTAGGGAAAAAAAACCAATTCTTACTTTAGGTGACAACAGAAAAGTCAAGTCATAAATTGGGAGGAATAAATCCTGGAGATGTAAGTTTTGCTACCTGCATGAATCACTGTCTAACGTGAAGAACACAAGGAGTTTCTGGAGAGTACTCTGAAAAGTAACTAGTGAAATGTAAAAACAAATTTCTCTGGCCTAGCAGTTTTTATGTTGTTTTTCTTTTTCCCTTGCTGTGTCCATTTTTGTTATAGTCTAAACAGGGTCCAGATTTCAAGAGAATTGATAGAAAGCAACTGCATGCGAAATACCTCAGTGCCTTTGCAATATAGATTCAGTCTTCATGCTAGCAAGAGGTAGAGTTCAGATCACCGTTTTAGGGATGGGGTGAGTTTTCTAATTTTTAGGCTATTATGCAGAAAGTTGACTTTTTCTTCACTGTGTTTGACTGAAGTCATATCAGATGGGTGAAGAAGAGTTCTGAATATACCTATCAAATCAAGCTCCTCCAGAAACATATATACTTATGCTTTTTCAAATACCTTAATGGAGGATATGTTTATATCTACAGTATGATCAGCAAAGACAAAATTCTGCCAAGCCAGTCCTCTCAGATGACTTTTGTGAAGTTTCTGACTGAAGCATTAGGCACTGCATGAATCCAAATGCCTAAACCAGCTAAACTTTCCTTCAATGAATATCACAATATTTAAGTAAATTTCAGCTAAACAACAGTTGAGCTGGCTGATTTGTTGAACACCCACCCCATGAAGACCTTACAGCAAAAAAATATGTAAAGAATTCAGATTTGAATACAATTAAATGTCCACACAGCAAAACTAATTGAACACTGGCTTTTCTCACACTAATTTGCTTTATCTGTTATGTGTATGTTGAATGAATTGATGATCTGCACCCTTGTTTGCTGTCTGAAAGCTTCTTTTGAACTAATTTTGCTGCTTTTCTGTACTGTCTGCTTAGTCTGTTGTGTTCTTGAGGCACATAGACATGCACACTCTGGCAGCCACCATATGGGGTTGTTTTCCTGGCTAGAACAAGGTTTGCTGGCACTCTGGGGGCCAGAACAAGGCCACTCTGTCAACAGAGGACATAGTGTTCACATCTCTGCAGCTGGCAAGCCCTTTCTGGACAGTGTCATAAAACACAAGCACGGTCTGAAGAAATGTTTATTTCCCTTCAAGAAGAGGGTTTGTTAAGGCCTTACTGTTATTGTGTACAAGAAAAGCCATCAAGCTGCTCTACTCTTACCAGGAATGAGAAGTGGAAGGTTCCATCTCTCCACGCACTTATACCGACACTTGTGCCCGCATTCCCCATGTACTAGCCAAGTTTTGCAAAAACTTCTTTCACGTCTTCTCCCCGCACTCTCTATATCTCATCTACTCTGTATCCACCCTGCAGATCTTAAATAGAAATGTATTTTTTCTTCTTCCTCCTATCCCCAGATGGTAAAGTACTTATTTTATCAATCTCAGTAAAATAAAATTTTATATGTAATTCAAAATGTGATGAAGTTAGAAGTGTATGGGTAGATAATTTACCTAGTTTCATGTATAATAAAACATTCATGCATATTGCCACAAAAAAAATTAAGAAACATGAAACCTTAGCAAATTCTTCAATTTTATGTTAAGTCACTGTTAGTAATAAATAGCAAATTATAGATTTATCTACTTTCCATTGAGCTCATTAGACTAATTGTCTCAGTTAATATGTATACTCTAGAAATTATAAGAGATTAAGAGGACGTAGAGCCACAAGGAAAAGACAGCTTCAGGAAAAAATTTGCAAATAAAGAAAATGAACTGGATACCATATACATTGCACAGCTTTGCTCACTATGGCTCAATTTGTTGAGGAGACAGCGTTTTTAGTGCTGTCTGACACTTCTAATGGCTTGTAACTTAGTTTTCAGTGCTGTGCTAATCAAATCTTGGTGTCTTAAATACCTGGCAAAGTATGACAAATCTGACTTTGATCGAATAGAGCATTGCTCACACTGACACTTCATCCACCTTATATATATATATGTGTGCCCTGATAATGCCTTAAATTTAGTGGAGGAATCATGAAAATTATGGAAGAATGTCAAACAGATGAAACAAAATCACTTACACTAAAGTTACAAAAAATATTTTTAGAAGCTTTTTAAAAATACTCATTTATTACCAATTATATTCCTCTTCTGCAGTTCAATGATCATTTTTATTAATTCTAATTATATTTCTCGAAGAAAAGGGTTGATTACTTTGCATCTACAGAAGATTATTCATTTAAAATTACCCATTGCACAAATTGTTTTCAGCTGTGCTGTACTGCAGCGTCATTTCAGCAACATAATAATTTACAAAAAAATGTATGTCAATGGGGAAGAGAGAAGTCTCCAGTCTTGAGGATTTCTGCTAGCTTTTGTTATATTTAGTTTGCTTCATTATTCTCATTGTTTTCTTTCTGGTTTCTGAGAAATTGATGGAGTAGAATATATAGGGTACTTAAATAATAATAGCAAAGAACCTTTTTTCTACACAAATTAGCCACTGAAAAAGTAAAAAGCTCAATGCATAATTCCCTTATTAATGCAGTCTAGATACCTCCATCAAGACACATCTCCTTCATTTCACCTCTGTTTGCTGCTGTCGATCCACAGATCTCCCCCAATTAGGAATGAAAAAAAACAACACTTGAAAGATCTTTTCCCTGTACAAGAAGATACTGAAAATATTGCTGATATAGGAGAAAATAAATAAATAAATAAAGATGTATTTCACCTCATTTACATGGCAGCAAAGTCATCTCCCTGGGAAATAAATACTGTCAAAGTGTAAAATGTATTCAAGCAATTAGGTTATTCAGGTGAAAAAGAAGAACAGGTCCTATGAATGTCTTTTGATTAATAGAATTTATATTCACATTCATTGATTCCCTTTTGAGGTGCATTTAACTTCATTCTCCCTTAACATGCAGATTTATCTACTCCAACATAAGCACAATTATACCCATGGCACTCCTGACAGATAGCTGTTCAGCTAAAACCTCCAGTATTAGTGATTCCACAGATTTGCTATGTATCTTGGTAATGATCTCCAAGTTATTAGAAAAATTTTATTAATAAGTAACTTGCTCTATTATTTCTTATGTAGTTAACTATGTATGCAGAGTGTATGAGAGGCTTCTCATCTCATGGTTGAACAACCCCAACTCTTTCAGCTTGTCCTAACAGGAGAGGTGCTCCAGCGCTCTGATCATCTTTGTGGGCCTCCTCTGGACTTGCTCTAACAGGTTCATGTCCTTCTTAAATTGGCTTCCCCAGATGCAGTACTCCAGGTAGTGTCTCACAAGAGCAGAATCACCTGACTTGTCTTGCTGGCCATGCTTCTTTTGTTGCAGCCCAGGATATGGTTGGCTTTCTGGGTTACAAGTGCATGTTGCTAGGTAATGTTGAGCTTCTCATTCACCAGCACCCCCAAGTCCCTCTCCCCAGGGCTGCTCTCAATCTGTTCTCCACCCAGCCTGTATTTGTGCTTGGGTTTGCCCCAACCCACATGCAGGACCTTGCACTTGGCCTTGTTGAACTTCATGAGATTCACACAGACCCACCTCTCAAACCTGTCTACGGCCCTCTGTACAGAATTTCACTCCAGCATGTCAACCATTCCACACAACTTGATGTCATTTGCCAGCTTGCTGAGAGTGCACACTCAATCCCACAGTCCATGTTGCCAACGAAGATGTTTGTTAAACAACACCAGTACTGATGCTAACCCCTGAGGAGCCCGCTCATCACTGGTCTTCACTAGGATATCAAGTTATTGACTGCAACTTTTTGACTGTGACCCATCATCAAATACATGTCATGTGGGACAGTGTCAAATGCTGTAGATGACGTAGGTTTCTTTTCCTTAATTCACAATGCTGTAAAGTCATCACAGAAGACAACCAAATTTGTCAGTCATATCTTGTCCTTAGCGAAGCTGTGTTAGCTGTCACCTTATTTTCTGTATGTGTTAGAGTTTCTAGGAGAATATGCCCCATGATCTTGCAAAGCACAGCAGTGAGACTGACTGGCCTGTAGTTCCCTGGGTCTTTNCAGAGGGAACTTCACTGGACTGTCAAAACTCCTCAGCTGTGATGGCTGGCTGCTTGGCAACTTCATCTGCCGGTTCCCTCAGGATCCACAAATTAATCTCCTTAGATTCCATGGACTTTGTGCACTGTCAGGTTCCTAATATGGTCTCAAAGCTAATCTCCTTCTACAGTGGGCGGTACCTCATTCTCCCAGTCCTTGTCTTTTCCTTCTGCAACTTGGACAGAGTGGCTAGAGTACTTACTAGTAAAGGCCAATGTTCCTGAATATCTTGGCCTTCTCCGTATCCTGAGTAACCAAGTCTCCTATTTCCTTTTGGAGAGGGCTGACATTTTCTCCAGTCATACTTTTTTCACTGCCATCTATGTAGAGGCTTTTCTTGTTACCCTTGATATCCCTGGCGAGGTTTAATACTATCTGGATTTCATCTTTCTTAACCTGATCCCTGACTGCTTGGACAAGTTCCTGTTTTCAGCTACCTGTTCTTGCTTCCACCCTCTGTAGGTTTCCTTTTTGAGTTTGGGTTTCTCCAGGAGCTCCTTGTAATCCATGCAGGCCTCTGATATTTTTGCCTGAGTTCTTCCTTATCAGGATGAGGCTGGAGGATGAGGTTGTGAACCTTGAATATTAACTAGCTTTCTTGGGATCGTCTTTCCTCCAGGGTTGTACCCTATGGTACTCTACCAAGCAGATCCGTGAAGAAGCCAAAGTCTGATCTCCTGGAGTCCAGAGTAATGAGCTTGCTCTCCTCAATTTAAGC
Source organism: Thinocorus orbignyianus (assembly GCA_013400375.1). Lineage (NCBI taxonomy): Eukaryota > Metazoa > Chordata > Aves > Ciconiiformes > Thinocoridae > Thinocorus > Thinocorus orbignyianus. The sequence continues at coordinate 103,201 of VXBW01004161.1, forward strand.
AATTCACACAATACATTATTTCATAAATGTCGTGCAAATTAGTTAAACATGGCCAAGATATGGAGTGTAAAGTTACAAAGTTGCCTAGGCCCAACATACTTTAATATTTTTAATTAGTCAGTAATGATAAAAGTTTTTTGTTTTGCTTTGCTTTGTTTTTTTTTTTTTTTTTTTGTTGTTGTTTGTTTTTTGAAAACCATTTTTGTTTTTTTTCATTACTGGACTATACAACTGTCAGTATTTTGAAAGAGGGGACTAGAATTCAAGATCAGACTGAAAACTAAGAACACAGCTACAGAGGAGGTGTTACTTTTAGACAAGAACAGTAAACTGCTCAGAGGCAGATAGAAAAATAGTTGATTAATGACAGCTCTGACAGGAAGTGTGTGGGGATTGACCTGTAAGAACAATATTAGCATATTGCAAAGGAAGAAAACATTATTTTCAGTGGAACAAGCATCAGTAAAAATAAAAAGGCAAGTGAAGACATCCTTGTACTCTGCTCATCAGAAACATACAGTAGTCCAGAATACAGAATTTAGTTACAGGCAGGGCATGCGTAAGGAGAGGAGTGCCAGCAGAAAACCTATAGGACTTCACATAGAATGATGTACCACAAACTTATGCTATATGCAACATTATACAATATGAAAGGAAGAAATATTAATTTAATCTGACATGGAATCCATTACCTTTTTTTTGCTGATTTAGTTTCAGTTGAAGAATTAATTTTTTTAACCAACATTTATTAATTCAGCAAAACTGCATTTTTTGATGTCTGCATAACTGTACTGCTCACTGAACTGGTAATGAAAAAGGCAGTTGAAGGGAACCTGGTACATTTCCCTTTCCTTGTAGCTTTAGACAATGTGGTATTAGAAGTTGGGCACTTTTCATTTGAGATGAATAGTTTTAACAAGAGAAAATATTGTCCAGTCTTTATCTTTCCTCTTGGAGCTGTTCCAGTTTGTAGTAACAGATTATTAATTCAGCTGGTGACAAAAAATGACATTACAGCCTTACAGGCTATGGCACACAGCTGGGAAATGAAAGTTTCATGTTCAGGTCCACATTTTAGTGAATATTGAAAATTTTTATACAGAGCAGAAAAAGTTCAAGGACCAGTAATCCCAACCCAAATAGCCTAATTAGGATACTCATCTTGCATGCACAAACTGACAGAGTAGGGACATCAAGCAGGTGCTCTCATCTGTTAGGGGAATACCCAGCCAGTAGGTTTTTGTCTGTTTAGGAGTCAGTAATTACGCCCATGGGCCCTACTGGGATGCACTCATGAGAGACCCAAGGGAGCTACCAAATGCTATTATAGACCACTTTCAATAATTTTTGTTTGATCATGGCAACAGAAAGAAGTTCCCAAAGACTAAACAAAAGCAAATGTCAGCTCCATCTTTGGGAAAGGCAACAAGGACGACCTAGGTCACCTCAATCCATGGGAAGGTGATGGAGCATTTAATCCTGAAAACCATTGCCAGGCACAATAACGATGAGGAAATCATCAGGAGTAGTCCACATTGTTTCACAAAGGAGAAGTTGTGCTTGACTGATTTGGTAAACTCCTATGAGGAAGCAACTGGCTTGGGAGATGAGGAAAATATTGTCTATCTGGACTTTAGAAAGTCTTTTGACATTTGTGGCTCAGAAAGGATCTTGGCAATGTGCATAGATGCCTGAAGGGATAGTGCACAGAGGAAGGAGTCAGGCTTTTGTCAAAGGTGCTGAGAGAACAAGAGACAATGCAAACTGAAACACAGGAGATTCCCTCTGAACATCAGGAAATACTTTTCTACCATGGCAGTGACTGAACCCTGCACAGGTTGACCAGGAAGGTTGTGGAATCTCTGTCCTTGGAGATACTAAGAAAACAATCGGGAATAATTGTGGGTAACCGGCTGTGTGTATCCCTGTTTGAGCAGGAGGACTGGACCAGATGACCTGCAGAGGTCCCTTCCAGACTCAATCATTCTGTGGTTTTGTGATTCTGTGACAGTGAATCATTTTGGAAATGCATTGTCATGACTGGCATTGCAAATTTCTCTACACAGCTAGATCCAAATCAACACGATATTTAAGTTCCTATAGTGGACTTCAAGAAGAATCTAAAACACTAGGAAAAACCTCACCTTTATAATTTAATCTTTTTCAGGGGGAAATTTCTCAGGTATCTAAAGATTGTCCGATGCTCATACTTAAGACTGACACTATCTTTGTAAATCTGAGTGAATTGTTCCCTGTGAGACTCTAAAGCCGGTTAAGATCTTCACAGTAGGTGCTGGCAGAACAGTCATAGAAGGCATGTCGAAATCGCATCTAATATAATAATGAGGATAATTTCTCCACAAAACATATTGGAAATATCTACTTGTGTCAAAATAAAGAGAATTAATTAGTCTTTATGTAACACTTCCATTACAATGCTCATAAGGGAAAGAAAAGATCTAAGTCCTAAACTTTCTTCTTTCTGCAAAGCTTTAAAAAAAATCCTAGTAGAAGTTTATCTCAATTACCAGACTAGGCAACAATAGTAGCAAGAGAAAAAAAAAGGATACTATTGTGTGGCAAAGAAGACAAAAAAATGGGAAAGAAGCAGAAACAGAGAACAAAAGTGAGTTTGAGTCTGCAAGCAAGCCCTAGAAGTAGACTCCTAGAACAGGGAGAACCAAGATGAACTTCAAGTTGCTGTGTTTATGCACTTTATTCAGTAACTGGCTGAAGTAGAATCCAGTCCTTCAGCACAAGTTCTTCTGACGACAAAAGTCATCAGTCAATGGTTTCTTCTGACAATAAAAAACATCAATCACCACTTCTGCCATAGGTCATATTTCAAATCCAAGTGGAAAAAAAACAAACCAACAAACAAACAAAAAAACCCCAACAGTTTTAAGAAAGGTTTTCTTGAAAATTGATCTATTTGTATAAAAACTGCACGGTATTTCAGGGTTTTCAGCATTCTTATTTTTCCGTGTGGATTTTTTGGTATAATATGTAACAGAGCATATGATTTATGGCATAGAGTAAAATGGATGATTTTGAAATTAATCTCTTGTTAATGTTAAGCTTTGTGTTCACTCCCTGTTAAGTTTTTAAAAAACAATATGGAACAGAAGCAAGTTTCCTACACTACATTAGCTACCACTTCTAGAAATAAGACCCCTACTAAAATTTTCAAGCCCATATTTGTACTAACTCTACATTTCATGCATGCTGATGCTACTCCAGAAGTAAGATTGCAAGAGACCTTAATGTGACTATTTGAAGAAATGTTAGAAAGTGTATTACTAATGATCAGTGGTACTGAAGCCCAAATAACATTCCAAGTAAAAAAAAATCTGAAATTACATACAATATGGTTTAGGGGAAAAAAATCAAAACAGTGCTTTGACGAATATATGCTTGTGATTAGGTTTATTATACTGCAGAATGCAGATAACTTTTTAATAAACATGTCATATTACAAATACATGCAATATCCGGTAGAAAATAGGATAAGCAGAGTAATTAGTTGGAATATGTAGAACAAAACCCTACCCTTAAAATATTTACAGCATTGATTTTGATATTCCCTTTGAATGGTTTATTTGCTTAAGTTAATTAAAGTTTTGAAGAAGCTTAGGAACTGTCTAAAGGATAGTTGCAATCTGAAATTTTAAACATCAAGTTTTCCACATAATGGAGTTGACTGCCTATGGTTTAAGTTATTAAAAGAACAAATAAAATAATTAGTATGTTTGTTTAATAGAAGATGTTAATTTATAAATCATATCTTCATAAATACATAACTTTAACTAACTAGAGACAGTACTGGTAAAGGGAAAGAAATGTGCAGGGTTTAGAGAATTATACAAGAAGTACAATGAATAGAAGCACAACAGGGTTTAAATCTTCAGCTTTCAAGGTTTAGGTCAATAACCATGACATGCTGAAGTTAGAAAAACAAATTTTAACTTCTAAAATTGACATTCAAGTAAAGTTTCAGTCAGAGGATTGACATTTTATTGCATTTATTTCAGGGGAACAGAAGGAAGATGACAATTCATATTGATGCAGTGTAATAAATGGTAACAAAAGGATGACAAAGAAAATTTAAAAGGAGTTAAGTAAAATTCAATACGTAAAGAGTTATAAATTATTCTGAAGACATAATTAGATTTAAAATAAACTTTCAAAATTTTTATCTAAAAATAAGTATATTTGTTTCAACTTTTGTCAGTGTAATGTTTTGGATGGCAAACAAAACATAAGATAATTCTAAAAATACTTTTATTCATGCCCCATTCTTCATCTGAGATCAAAAAGAGAGTATAATCATTCTGTCTGTGGAAGATAAAATATTTCAACATAACTGTATATTGTTAAGTTGCATATCTAATAGAGCCAGCTATGTATTTGTTATTCCATTAACTAGATTAACAACATATGGTATGAACATACCTCATTTACCAGTTATATTGCTTCCTACATCTTATGCATAGCTGCTGATAAATGAGGTAATAACATGTTAGAAATGCTGAAGCTGTCTATATAACATCAGTTGAATGGCTTTTTCATCATTAATATTTAATAAATTAATTAATGTGGTGAAGTAATAAAGTAAAAACTTACTTTGGGTTATAGCAGTGGAGCAATATATTTTGACTACTAACAGTAAAGTCACAGGTAATGCTTTTTAGTAGGCAGCCTTAAAGAAAATTATATACACAAAGCTTGCACAGCACTTAAAAAACAATGCAAATATTCCATGTTTAATTAATAAAATACCTTAATCAAGGAAAAAACGCACAAAAATTCTCCCTTACTAATGAATTTCAAATTCAGTTTGCAGTTTCTTCTTACTTGGTAGCGTCACCCCTCTAGCTTAAAAAGAGTTTAACTTTGTGTAATGTACTAGCACAAAATAATGGAGAAAGACATTTATCAGACTATGCTAGTAGTATTGCTTGTAGAAAAACACAAGCTATCTGGCCATTACTGATTTAAAATAATTTGTTCCTTGAAGTTTCTTGACATGGATAGAAGTTCTGCAATTGTTTGGTACCTATATATTAGGATGCGAAGACTACTAGATTATAAAGCCATACAAGAAAATGCTGAGTATCTAAGAAACATAAAAATACCTGTACTGGGTACAGGTATTTAATCTAAATAGATTAAATACCTAGATTTAATCTAGCACAAAACCCTGTCTCTAAGAACGGACAAAAATTAATGTTCAGGAAAAAATATAACAAAAACAAAAGAGGCACCAGATCTGATTAGGAAATTTATATTGTACACGTTGCCTCAAGTATTGCTATTCTGGGGTATTAATATAAAAAGTATGGTCCTGATCTGCAATTGTTTATATGCAAATAATAAGAAATAAGACAGATACTTAAATTGTTATGAGTGTTGAGTAGTATGAAGACTACACAAATCATTCATCTGCCTCAACGGGCATTTGCTTTCTGCAACATCAGCAGAGTACCTGACAATAGCAGAAAGACTTGCAGTATAAAAAGCAAAATAAGTGTACAGTACTTCATGTTCAACCTTGAAATGTTCTCAGGCTAAAGGAGCACTGGTGTGCAGTGGGTGAGAGCACTACTGATGGAAGGCAGAAACAGAGGACCAAACAGAGCCAGAAGGTTAAGACACTAATGTTGTGTGACTTCAGGCTTACAGATCTGAATATAAATCTATGCAGGTCCATTTTCATTTGCATCATGAAGTGTGCTAAATTTCTCTGAGGAGATTATAACATATTTATGTACTGATCAAGCTTTTCCATAATGTCTTAAGTATTGCAAAAGCTATCTCTGCCAAATCTCCTGACATCTGTGAAAGCCTCCAATCAAAATGTCAGTGATAACTAACAGAAGTATATAAATATTTTGTAACTCTACTAAACTGAATACATATATATGCACATTCTACATATGTATGTGAACAGTGTGACCAAAAAAGGGACAAAGAAGAGTGCAGTTGTCTGTGGGAGACATAGAAAAACTCATGAACGGTGGCCCAAGTAACAGCTATCCCAGAAAGAGGACAAAAAAAAACACTCCAATATTAGCACAAGTAACTGCAAATGAGCGAGTCATCCTGATAAATGTGTGGAAAAGATGAAAGGAAAATGAAAACCAAGGTAAGCAGCAATGGGCATAGATGACATTCCGTCTTTGAGGAGAGGTAAGCAGCTTGAAAACACTAGGCTTGAGCAAGTGACTCTAGGTAGAAAGAATATTAACTTCTACTTTAGCTCAACTTTCTTTTTTCTCAAGCCTGACAACCTTGACCTTAGCAACTGAAAACAGCCAAGGATTACAACCCTCAGCGCTAACTATGTGACAGCAACTCCATAGTACTGTATATGGAATTAATTCAGGATATAAGGTTTAAGGGCTGACAGTTGTGTGCATGAACTGGTAAGTAGTGGCAGTAACTTTCAAAGTGTGCTCCTAGTAAAAGTAATTCCAGTAAAATTTTATTTTGGTATTTAAAAGAAGACAGGTGAATCAGACATTGTCATGGTGATTTCTAATTCTCTGAGAGATATAATATGCATAGGTGTATGTTAATATTTATATACATATATATGTGTGCTACTACATTTGTATTCTGAACATATGTACATTCAGTTTGAGTAATAAATGTTTGCAAACTCCACTCAGTTGTGTTTTTTTATGGACAAACAGGATCAAAATTATTTTTTAATTAATTATAGAACTTCTCTCACAGTGGGTCAACTGAAATCAATGGAGTCTTTCCATTGACTTCCGATGAGTCCCAAGTAAGGATGTGATCTCTGGGAGTTCAAAGTATGATAATAATTGCTTTTGAAAAAAAAAATTGAAATATGTCAAAATGTTCTAGTTTTAAAGCAATCTTTGTGATATTGATTCAGACTTTCAGGTCTAGTAATGAACCGTAGAGGGAATACATTAGTGGATTGTTGCCCTGTTCCGCACAGGACATAATACCATCAGCTGTGTCAAGACAGTATAATCTACTAATGATCATGTAGCAAGATACATCACTTCAGCAAATGTTGCTTCAAGTCCTGACTACTAAAACCAATTGACTTACCAAACAAAACTCCACTCTGTATTGGATATATTAAAAGTTAAATATGAGTACAGATCTTCAAGTTTTTCAGGGTCAAAAGACATTAAGATATAATGGAGGTAAAGCTAGTGGTAATGAGTTCCTACCCCAATAATAGCAATAATCTTCTAATATCCAATAATGAATGTAATATCTACACAACTGTGAAAGTAAATATTACAAAAGTAATAAGTTAATCAATAAAACAGTTACACATGCTTAAATGTCTGAAGGTTTTTTGTATGTGGAAAAAAAAAGAGAAAAATGGTTGAAAGACAAAGTATAGCTTGCCTTCTAACAGTAGGCTGGACTAATTAATAAATAATGAATGTCATAATGTATGGAAAACATGAAGCTATGCAAATCAGCCAGTGTGAAGGGTACTGCTCAAATAAATATATAAAATTATTCTAAGTCATGTATAAACTAAGAAAACTGGAAGACAACTAAATAGATGTTTGTCTGATACTGAAGTTGCTACTTTATTATTGGAAGAAAACCATCTAAGTTTTTGATGCTTTTATGTAAGAACACGGTTTCCTGTGTTCCTAATCTATTCCTTCTGTCAAAATCTCTGTCTCACTTCCTAGCTTTTAATCTATATCTGTATTCCTTCCCTATGTCACTGAACAAATTCAAAACTTTGTTAACCTATACTACACAAAAGCACTGCAAGTGCTTTAGTTATTTATAGCTATAATTCAGTGGCTGAAAGATTCCATGGGACAGGCCTTGCTTCCTGCAGAATCTCTTTTTTGTTTGACAGTGTACAAACCCACCAAAAACCTTTGAAAAACAATTAAGAGGCATTTGGATATGCTAGTTGTTCCTGAAAAGTTAATGAATGAAACATATTATGCTGTCTTACTATTCATTCCTTTTCTCTGAAAGGATAGCAGACAAAATAATATATTATGTTTGTCATTTATATGACAGATTTATTTGGGAGGGCACTTATTTTACTGCTGTTTCATTGTAGAGGCACACTACTGTTAAATAGTAACTGAATCTGAAGGCATGCTTCACTGAAATTTAAAATGAACTGACACTGTTAGTTGAAGGAAGTTGGATAGGAACTATTTATAAAGTAAAAGGGGGGAAAAAAAACCAACAAATCAACAATCACTGTGAAGCTTGTTGACAAAAGCTGCTGTTGTAAATATTAAGACTAGAAATCTTGCTGCTGTGTGGTGTGAAATTCATACTGGTTTGTATAGAATGGATAAATTTATAGAATCACAGAGTGGTTGAGGCTGGAAGGGGCTTTTGAGATCATCTAGTCCAAATGCTTTGCTAAAGTAGTGTCAGCTAGAGTATGTTGCCCAGGACCGTATCCACTAGAGTCTAGAATGTCTCCACATACGAAGACTGCACAACTCTTTTCGGCAACTAGTTCCAGGGTTTGAGTGCTCTCAAAAAAAAAAAAAAAAGTGTTTTCTTGTGTTCAGATGGAATGTCTTATATTTCATTTTGTGCCCATTGTCTCTTGTCCTTTCACTGGGTACAGCTGAAAGGAGTCTGTTTCCATCCTTTTTTATTCCCTTCTATCAGTTATAAATACTTCTGACTTTCTCGCCTTCTCCAGGCTGCATAGACCCAGGTCTCTCAGCCTCTCTTCATGCAACACATGCTTTAGCCCCTTAATTCTATTTGTGATCCTTCATCATTATGCCCATATTTCTGTTGTACTGGGGAGCCCAGAGTTAGGTCCAGTGGTCCAAATGTGTCTCACCAGTGAAAGATGTTAGTTCAGTCAGGACCTCCTCGATCCATGCAGACTTCCTACTGCCTTTGAGTGACGTCGTGCTTGATGGATGAACCTTCCTTGAGCTTGGAGAAGGCCATTTTTGAATATCAATCAGCTCTCTTAGAATCATTTTCTCTCTAGTGACGCATATGACGTCATTATTCCAATCAGGTCTTTGAAGAGGTTTATACCTGCTCTCCCAAAATCCAGGGTTATGGTCTTGCATTTTGCCCCTGTTTATCCTCTAAAGAATCTAACTACACCATTTCATGATCACTGCAGCCAAGGCAGGCCCCAACTTGCACAACCATGATGAGTTCTTCATTGCTTGTAAGCATCAGGTCCAGTAGAGCATGTTTCCTTGTTGCCTCCTTGATCACCTGTGTCAGGGCGCTGTTGTCAATGCATTCTAGAAATCTAGATTGCTTGAGCCCTACCATGTTGTCCTTCCAGCAGACATCAGTATGGTAAAGGTCAACATGAGAACTATGGCCTGTGAACACAAGGCTTCTTCAAATTGTCTTCTTTATCAATGAATCCTTTTGAATCCTAAAGAATTATAGAAGACCATAAAAGTTAAGATAAGGAAAAATAAGTGTCTTGCTTTTAATGCTTAAAAGCTACAGTGTATTTCATGATAAACTAAAGCAGAAGGTAGAAGCTAATGCAAAAGATGAAATTTTCCTCCCTTATGAAGTTTAACCAATTTAAATCTTATCCTCAAAGCACTTCAAAATTCTGGACAAATTCATCTTTGATTAGAGTCAAATTAGCAATTTAGAGTTAGTATTTGTGCATGTCAACACAAAATTAACATTTCTGAGTTAATATTTGAAGGAAGAAACATGCCATATAAGCAAAAATTATTTAGATTAGTATATTAGTGCAGTGTTGAATAAAGACTAATACAATAAAAATAAAATATTTTAATAAAATTAACATATTAAACAATGGAGGTGCAAAGGGCTCATTTGAAAGTGGTGAACAGCCACAATTCTTTATGAAATCAGAAGTGCAAATTACATTATGCATTCCAATTCATGCCTTGTTAATATTAATATTGGCTGGATATCTAGGAGAGGCAAAACTGAATTCTTCAGTTTTGGCAAAACTTCCTGCTTCTCTTCTTTATCCCAGAATTTTTCTGAGAGTAAAGGAGACTTTTTCCAGGCAATTCTTGTAATTTCATTTCACTCTTTTGTCTTCCATTCTCCATCCCGAAATTCTTTTCACAACTTTCTCATCTCTGATGAGATACAGTTAGTGAGTAGGGTAGCAGAAGTCACAATCATATCTTTCTTCACTTCAGTGCACAACTGCTATTTTAAATGACTGAGTCCCATGAAACACTTGCTAGATATCAACAAAACTTTGCTCCTTTTTGATCTTGTTTGAGGTAAAATGAACCAATTTTCTGTTTAACAATTTTACTTTTTTAGCTGGGCCTCTTCTAACTAACTAAACTCTGAAATTTACAGCACATTGTTTAGAAAACTGTTCACTCTCACAGTCATAAGACCTTGTTATACCAAGCGATGGTATGTAGAGAGGCCCTTGCTTATACTTACTGCTATAACAGCCAAAGTCAGGTAATTTTGTTATTTACCCCATTGGAGGGTTGTAAGTGGAAAAGCGTAGAGGAGTCACACCTATAGGGAGGAGCAAACAGGACAGATAACCTAAAACTGACCAACTGGGGTATTCCATCCCATCCGTGTCATGGTCAGTATAAAAGCTGAGGGTTCAAAGGGTTGAGTCTCTTTCTATGATGGCTGGTGTCCAAGGAGGACCCTGTCTGTTCATTTGCCTTTGATCATTACCTGTGTGTTCCTGACTGCGGATCTGGAATCTGGTTCCTGTTGATCACCGAGTTCAGTCTGGGACTTTTCCTGATGCCTGCTGATGATGTGGTCATCATCCTGGGAGCTTGATATGGTTTACTGTATACACTGTAATTATTATTATTATTATTGTTGTTAGTATTGTTATCATCATCATCATCATCATCATCATCACTAAAGTAGTTTACTTTTTTCTAAACTCCTAAATCTCTTTAATCTCTTTCTCTCCTCTCTTTTCCTTAGAGGGAGGGGAAGACATCATCTGTCTTTTCTGATTGGTCAGAACCATGATACTTTTTAAGATGCTATGGATCTGTTTTGCAACAAAAGAACAAAGAAACATACAAAAGAAATCTTTATGGATTCATTTCCACTTACAAAAGAGATTTGGTGAAAACAAGAAATGAGCCCGGATAGTTATGTTTGTGCTAAAACATTTTCAATTAGAATAAATATATTACCTGATAAATAAATAAAAATATCCCTGCATGAAAGTACTTTACCCTTTTCTTACAAAATTTTAAATATTTTATTGATAAACTAATATGTATTTTCCAAATAATAGAAAAATATTACTCAGATATTCTCTATGTGAATTAGATTGGCAGGCAAAAGGTAGCAATAAAAGTTAGAGGTTAAGATGCATATATGTTTGTCAGAATATGATAGGAGCAAAAATGTTAGAAATTCATTCTTTTTGCTAAACATACTTGATCTTCGAATGATAGCACTCTGCTGTGGAAAATTCCGTAGGAATCCATATCAAGGGCAATGTATCTATTCAGAGAGATCAACAAGATAATTCCTGACTTAAGACATACACAAAATATTTTTCATCTATTGAGATAAAGTATGAAAATATTTGCTTTATTTTTGTTCTGTAGTGTGGTAAAAACCTAATATCAGGCCAAAAAATGCCATCCAACAGCTTTTCTATCTGTGAAACAGTTCCAGTAGCAATTGGGAAATAAAGCACAAACATTGACAAAAAGAAGACCAAAAATTATATTTTCTAAAGAAAGAAAGAGTTAGGAAATTAAAATTCTAGAGATCAAGAAAACATCATTGATATAAACATGGAAATTGTATAAGTGAACTAGGAAGAAATGGATAAAAGAAATAACAACCATCAACATTTCAAACATGAAACATGTAGAACATTTGAAAATTTCACAGATCTGTTCTAACCTTTGCAAAGATTTTCTGACTGGAATATTAAGCCTCTCCTGTAAGGCATTTGTAGCAAGTTGAGGGTTGGTCTTGGCAGCAAGTGGAAAGACAAGAGTAAATGGCATAAAGTTGCACCAGGGGAGGTTTAGATTGGATATTAGGAAAAATTTCTTGACTGAGAGGGTTATCAAGGATTGGAACAGGCTATCTGGGGAAGTTGAGTCACCATTGCTAGAGGTACTGAAAAAACATTTAGTCATGGCACTTAGAGACATGATTCGGTGGTGGACTTGGAAGTGTTAGGTTTGTGGTTGGACTTGGTGATCTCAGTGGTCTTTTCCAACCTAAATAATTCCATTTCTATATGATTTACTGTCAATTGTTTACCTCATACATCAAGCTAATAGAGTTCCTAGTGTGCCTAAGGAACACTTAGTAGCATTTACGTAACAAAATATATAAAATTCACAATTCCAACACTAGTTTAAACTCTCGTACACATTCATAGCATTGCTTTGCAGAGATATTGCGTGGTGCCTCAATACCAGAATGAAGTTAAGGAGAAGAAAGCCATTCTCGAAATGTCAGAGTGATACTTGGGTGTCTGATGACACATTCATTGCTGCAGGAGAACTGTTCACAGTCTTTTAGTCAGAGTGGCCACAGTGAGATGACCATCTTCAAACAGACAAAGAAAGTTCAGCCCATCTTTTCCAAATGACATAATTTCCAAAGCCTTTTCAGGTTTACTTTCCACTGAAACTGTGTTTGAATCTGTATTTCTGGACCCCAAAGCAATTACAAGTCTGGATACACACTTTCATTATGTCCTTATTGTTGCCAAAACCCATTTAATCACTTTATTTTGACTGCCATATCCAACTGGTGAGATCAAATTCAGGCTATGAAAATTTTCCAGGAGTGAGAAACAGCTCCGTATTCAAGGATGTATTAGACGAGTTCAGGACAGTTTTAGCATTCTTCCAGAAAATATGTAGAGAAGGTTCCCTATGAAAGGCTAAAGGCTGTAAATCCAGGAGAATTGCCACTTCTACATGTTTCAACAGATGTGGGTAAGCCATGTCAGCTATTTTTTCCTGTAACTGAAAAGAAAAAACATTCCTCTTTTACTGCCTTGTACAGTTAGCATTAAGCATGAGCTGATATTTTATTCCAAAATATGATGAGAGATTTAGAGTGCCCTTGCACTGTAGCAGCAACTAGACAGAATGGGAGACATTTCATGTCCTTCCCTATCAAGATATTTGTGAGGTCTGGAAGCCTAAACATTGCATGGCGGAGTAGAAAAGCATATTGGTTGACCTGGTGAAAATAAGAAAATTCCAAAAGTTGTGGTGGAGTAGAAACTAGACTATCATCAAAACCAGCAATGGACTTAATATAAGAAAGGGACTCTGCAGTACAAGGAGTGATAACTATAATTCTAGGAGAAAAAAAATTTAATGAGATGGAAGGAGTTCCTGCAACAAGTAGTGAGTGGCTTTTTGTACTCTTTATTCTCCCAATAACCCCTGAAACAAATATCTCCTATTGCCATTCCCTTTAAGGGAAAAAGCAATAGAAGGAGATACAGAGACAAAAGTGTTTATTTTGCCTTATATCACAGTTCACCACAAAGCTAGAATAGCCAAGACGGAACCAATAAAACAAGAATTTAAGTGTGAAGTTGGAGGAAGAGAAGATAACTATTTATGCTGCCTCTGACCTTTCAAACATGGCCTTAAAATATGACCCTAAATTTTGCCTCACAGAGGTAATATTTGAAATGTATTTTTATATGTAGGTGTTTTGCAGTTGTACTTGGTCAGTCTATAATTGGTTTTGTCTCTGGTGAATTCATTATTTGTTAATTTATGTAATATTCTCTTCTTTGGCTTATGTTTCCATGTCTTGCTATTGGCTTAGACTTATTCTCTTTCCACTTTGAGGTATTTTTATTTATTTAGTTGGTTTTTTTAATTCCTGCCATCCACATTTAAGAATTTATGCATGTTTTCAGCTGTCTGTCTGCTAACTTGTTGAATATGCTTGTTTATTGCCCATTGCTCAACATGAGGAACAAGAAACTTTTACTGAAGTTCTGTAAAACAGAAAATAGCATACGCTTCAGAACAGATGCACGATTACCACAAACTTGCTAGCAGGAATATACATGCAATATATTAACACATCTGTTATGATTCACAGTACTTTGGTAATGCGTTTACCTGATCAGTTCCTATGTGTCTTAAAATGATTCTTTAATTTGCTCTCCTGTTAATATGTGACCAAATAAACTGACTTAAATACCTACACTACTGAATGCAGGCCACTATTTTCCTTTTCTGTTTTCAGCTGTCTACCCATAACAACAACAGCTTCTTCATACTGTGAGATTCTGTGAAACTCAATTTGTAAAGGCAGTTATTAAAAAAAAAAAAACAAAACACAACACCTGCCTTTTTTACAGAGGAACTTCTTAAAAAGCTACATGTATACCTGCTGTTTAGAATATTGGATATTAGGCCTCAATTTCATCTTCAGGAAAGCATCCTTCTTTGGCTTTCATTTTAATGTAAAAAGAAGGCATAATTTGCCTTATTGCGTCATTCTCCTCCCCATAATTATATTTTCCTTTTTACTTGCTCACTTCCACCACATATCATTTGTTATGCAATATTGAATCATTCGACCTGACTCTTTGCTCTGACTATGCAGTCACAGGATCCTTCTTGACAAAATGTCTGGCATAAAGCTAGACAAATCCATAATGTGTTGGGTGCACAACTGACTGATATTTTGGGTTTGAAGACTTATAGTAAATGAGGTTACATCTGTCTGGTGGCTAGTCACCAGTGGGGTTCCCCAGAGCGCAATTTTAGGGTCCTTATTGTTTCTATAAATGACCTGGATGAAGGAGTCAAATGTGTATTTGCTAATGATACTGAATTAGGAGCTGTGGACTCCCTCAAGTGTAGAAATGCCTTACAGAGAGATCTGGGTAAACTCAAGGGCAGTGATCAACCATAAGAAATTTAACAGGAGTAAGTGATATATTCTGCACCTGGGACAGGATAATCCTATTAATACATACAAATTTGGGAACAGGAGGCTGAAGACCAGTCCTATGGAAAGAGATCTGGGGATCTGGATTGATGGTGAGTTGAATACAAATCAAAAGTGTGACCTTGTAGTCAAAAGGGCCAGACATGCCCTGGGGTCCATCAAGCATAGCACAGCTATCTGCTTCAGGGAGATCATTGTCCCAGTCTGTACTGCACTGATGTGGCCCCATCTTGAGTACTGTGTGCAGTTTTGGGTGTCTCAATATAAGAAGGACATGAAACTAAGTGTGTGCTTGGAGAAGGGTTACCAGATGGCCAAAGGCCTTCAGGGCAAGATTTAGAAGGAATGGCTGAGGTCATTTGGTTTGTCCACCTTAGAGAAGAGAAGGTTGATGGCTGATCTCATTGCAGTCTACAACTTCCTCAAGTGGGGCAGGATAGGGAGGTACTGATCCTCTTTCTCTGGTGACCACTAATAGGACACGTGGAAATTATATGAAGTCACATCAGGGGAAGTCCAGATTGGACATTGCGTAAAGGTTTTTCACCAAGAGGGTGGTTAGCCACTTGAACAGGCTCCCCAGGGAAGTTGCCACAGCACCAAACCTTTCAGAGTTAAAGGAACATTTGGACAATGCTCCTAGTCATATGGTTCAGTTTTAGGTACTCCTGCAAGGAGCAGGGACTTGGACTTAATGATCCTTATGGATCCCTTCCAATTGGGGATATTCTTTATTCTATGATTCCAGTCCTTCATGACTGAAACATTGCATTTTCAAGCAATCAAACTGTTTGAATTTCAACTTTTGTGTTTTGGTTGTAAGGACTAGCAGAGCTACTTGCACTGATCTGTCTTAGTTTGAACTCTCCCTTGCTCTCATAAACCCTTGCTGTTCAGCAAGTCCAGACGGCAGTGCATTATATAATCCATTGCTCATCATGCCAACTTGTTACTGTTATTTCCCCAAGTACAATAATATTTATTTTGTTTATCAATCATTAAACATTCAAGACAAAAGGACCTTGTACCATGGTTTGCACACATGATTACATAATTATATGGCATTACAAACGACAAATAAGCAGGCAGAATGAGATCATGGACATTTACGTATTACTTCATCTGCAATCACTTAACAATAACTGGGAAGAGCATCCAGCTTTGGCCAAGGTAGATGATCAGACAAACAGAAAAAAACCTTCCCCAAAAGAGGAGGTGAAAAGTAGGAAGAATGTCTAAATTATTCCAAAGGCTGTTCTGAGGGCTCACAAATGTACATCACTACTTTATTATAGGAAAAAAAAAAAAAAAAAGAAAGAAAAAAGAAGCAGCACTTTTTCTTAGCTTGTATAAAATTTTATTTGATATAAATTATTTTGCATCAGGACAAATAGCTAAACTTTTCTTTTATTCGGATCAATAGTTCAATATTTTCCACTTTCCACCTGTAACTACCCACAAGAAGAATGCAGCTATAACATAGAGGAATAAAAGAATGGTTGAGGCTGGAGAGAACCTCTAGAGGTCATCTGTACTCCCTGCTCAAGCAGGGTCACCTAGAACACATATTGGTCCATCTGAACAGGGACTATGGGATAATGTATGTTCAGTTTGCTTAAGTATTTGCTGACCTGGTCATCTTCCAGGAAAAGTACATCTTCCTTACTCTGACCCTTTCCCTTGGTCTCTGTTGTCTGGGATTCCCAAGGATCAGTATTGCTAATGAAGACTGAAAGAAAGAAAGTATTTGGGACTTCCACCTTTTCCATGGAGGGTCTGTGTATGTATCCAGTCTTGAAGTTGATGAAAAAATATCTGAGCATATCAGAAGAAACAGCAGTTGGCCCTTAAAGGAAGATATTTCCAGTAGATTAGGAAATATGTCACTGTAAACAATGTGAAATAAAAAATATTAAGAAGCCCTGTATCTACAGAACATCTATGCAAAAAATGTATGCTTCAACCTGTGGAAAAGGACACAAATTTTGCTCAGAGTACTGCTAACAGTGTCTATTTTATTTGCTAAGACAAATGATCAAAACACCCAGAGGGACTAAACTATGAGCAATGCATATGCATATTTATACTCATGCTTTTACTGAGACACTGAAAAAAATGTTTCTTCATATGTTTGCAAAAATATTATTAATAAGAGCTATAGACCATTCCAAGAGGTGGGTGCTATTAGGAAACAGAACATACTTTCATATGCTATAAGATCCTCTATAAAAGATACGATGCATTATTCAGGTGGTTCTCAGATAAATTAGACAGAAAAGTCTGCTAGTGGACTTCACAGAGCTAAGCTCATGTTTTTTTCCATCCATAATTGTGTGGAACACGCATTTATTTCAGTACTGTTTTTAATTTATATTTAGGTCATTTAGGCTGTGCAGACATAAAGAATAGCCATCAAAAGTTTTGCACAGCACACACAATCTTCCAGCTTAACTGGAAATGCTTCCATTATATGGATCTCTTTAAAAATCGGCTATCTTTCCTTCAGATATTATCACTTTGTGGCTCCACTTAATGAATTACATAACCCATAGCCTCAGAAAAACACTGCAGGTTATGGGTGGGGTTATAATGCATGGGATCTTGAGAGTCCCTAAAATGGGGGCCAACTCTTGAGCTGACAATAAAATAAGACATGATCAACAGAAGTGACAATGAAAAATACTTGTAATGACTTATTCCAATAAGGACGCAAGCCATAAAGACTGTAAAGCTTGCAAGCTCAGCTTCAGATAGAACATATATGAGTAGAGATGATTCTGCTCTGGCTCTGTCCTCATCATGAGGAAGGTGTGAAGTTTTCTAATGAGTTATCTAAGAATAGTGATGTTTTGCTCCTGCATCTGTATCACATAGGGGCAACCATAAATTCTTATAACAGCCTCTCCCCACAATATTTTTTTTTTACATTAGCATTAATATGTCCACATTTTTATGTATACTCTAAACTACTAGGAGAAATAAAGAAAAAAGAAAGTAAATTCACACATGCTTTCTAGCCACGGTGGTTCTTTGGAAAAAGAAAAAAGAATGAATCACAAATGTTTAGTATTTAACCTGAAGGTTAAAAGAGTAAGAGAATGGAAAGAATTTCATAAAAAAACTATGATACTCTGGATATCTTAGAGCAAAATAAAGAAAAACAGCAGATACCTAATTGCCATCTTCACCTCTACAGTTAAAAGAGGTCTGCTATAAAAATTACATGTAATCAATATGAATGCAGCTATAAAAGGAACCACACATGGCACCCTGCAATTTAATTCTGTCCTTATTACTGCTGGGTTCCACTTTTATATTTATAGTATGCATAATGAATGAATACATTTTAGAACTTATCCAAGGGGAAAAAAAATCTCTGCTTTTTGACATATTCTGGATCAACTACTGTTTTTCTTAAATCCAAGTTAAAATATATCTGTTTTCTGGCTGAGCTGAGGAAGAATTGAGTTTGGTTTATGCAGTGAAGAAACTATGTGAAGGAGAACATTTAACTAAATAAAGAAAAATATATCAAAGACTATTAAAAGGTCAAATAGAGTATTAGGAAATTAGCACCAGTAACAAATGTGAATATATATTGTTTTCAGATTTAGAGTAATTTATCTGTCGATTGCTTTTAAAAACTGTCTTGTGTCTTACCTTCACAATACGTTAAAAAGAAGTATTTACCTTTTTAATGTAAAATATGTAATTTAACAGGTGATATATTCTGTGTGAGAAGGTATTTTTCCAATTATTTGTGATTTTGTGTGCCTTTCAGCTTATGCAGCTCACTCATAATTAATTTTGCTTGAACACTTGGAGTCAAAAAAAATCTATTGGGTATTTATTTTCTGTCTTGTACCCAGTGTCCTGGGTGACTTCATCCTCTGCACTCAGACTTTCTGCTCTGCCCCCAGTGAAAAAAACCTCTAATAACACTGTTTATGTAGCTCAGCGAGATTTCAAATACAAGCTCACTCACTTATTTCTTAATAATTAGGTAAAAGAATAAATAAGACAAAAGAATTCTCTAATTTCGCAGCAAAGGAAAGCAACAATATTGTTGTTAATTACTGAAGACAATGGGGTAAGAAAACATGTGTGTTCATTGAAGTCAGTTGCCAAAATCTTTGCTAGCAGGAAGATCATGAAGAAGCAACAGTTTTGCAGTATGCAGGAGTCTTTTTCTGCACCCTAAAGAGGGTAGGAATGTATACAAAACTGACAGAAGAGATAATTTTACTTTGCAGTCTATGTCTTCTTCAGATCTGAAGCCTTCAGATGAACTAAAGACTTAACCAATACCATACTCATTAAATCTACTGCAATGTGATGAGCTATTGTTTGTGTACGTGCTGTTGTCTCTGTATGTCCTGCAATTCTGAAACCTGAGAATTTTACTTTCAGGCATTTGCATGTGGCAGATATGCCCATCTAGATATGCCACAGAGAGCATCATCACATAGATTCTGAGTTGCCCATGTTGCCATGGATCCTGGGGTCACCTTGGAAAAGCATGTGCTTTTTCTTTCTTTATTGTTGGAAACCACTAAATATTCTCCTGTTCAGACTCTGTAGCACCCTTTTCCATGCCTCATCTACTGCTCTGATACAGCTGCATTATAACAGAGCTAGTAGTTTGTATTCCCTACATTATTATTCAATAACCTTGTTTTTCTGTTGAGAAGCTGCCTTCTGTCCTTGTGTTTGACCTTTGAAATGAAGTCATTCTAACTAGAGGACCTGTCTTTTTTAGGTATTTGTGAGACACCATCCACTCTTGTAAATTGCTTAAAATCATTCTAACAATACAAAGATATCACCTCCAATGTGGCCAAGGGATTGCTTATTCAAATTCAATGCTCCTGAGCTCTAATTTTCTCTGCCATTGATTTGCTCTATAACCTCTGACAACTTTTCTGTCATTTAATCTGCTCAGTTTTACCTTGAGTTGATATTACCTAATTCAGTGAGATCCTTCTGAAGACTTATTATTTTTAGTGATATGAAAAGATACATGTTACAGAAATGCAAAGAATTATTATGCTTAGATGCTGCTCACTGATGTTGCCTACAAGTAAGAATGAATTACATAAACTGTTTTTGACAAAAAAAGTCTTCAGCAATCACCAGAAGTAGCACTATGAATATACTGAAAGCTAATGACACTGCCATTGTACTCAGGCTGACAGGCTTGACAGAGGCAAGGAAAGTTAACAGAGCCTTAAATTTGTAAAAGTGTTATATTCTGGACATGGCTGTCCTGGATTTGGCTGCTTTGGTGTGCCATCAGCATCTGACAACCTGTAGCAACTGAAACATGCAACTTCAAATATATGGAATTGTTATATTGAATTGTTGATGCTAGTACAATTTATTTGTCTACTGGAACGAAGCTGACTTACGTCAGGTTGGCTTAGAGGGCTTAGAAAGTTCTTTATAACGATCTGCATCTATCCAGAACTGTACATACAAAAAGCTTTATCCATTCATCACTCTTCAAAACCAACAGGAATCCTTTTTTTTTTTTTTTTTTTTTTTTTTTTTTTTTTTTTTTTTGTGATTTTCTTTTTTTTGGATCTAAGGTTTACAGTTTTGCAGTTCCATTGAAAGTATAATGTATTTCCTAATAAAGTAGGTTAATTATTATTAGTCAGCATAAACTTCTGAAGATTTTACTTAATGAGAATCCTTCATCTGGCTTGGTAGTTTAATTTCTAATTACAGAAAAGCATTTTTCTAATTACAGAAAAGCAATTTGAAAACTGTTCACTTGTAACAAAACCAAAAAAGGTATTTTTTGTAAGATGTTACATTCAAGGGGCTAAATTCTGCTTTTCATTTCAAAGTTACAGAAAAATAAAAAATAGAGGAAAACCCTCAGTTCATTATCCTCAGAAACTACATTGAATGTAAAAAGTTCTTATCTGTAACTGAAATATGTATTTTTAAAAAATAGACATATATTTTAGGCATATTAGACATATTCTAAGCATTTCACCATTATCAATCATTTCTTCATCAATTCCTACTGACCATTTGTCTAGGAAGTATAAAGACTAAACTTCCTAATTGTTTTGACATTTTTATTCTACAATAGCTTGTAATGTTTTCAGGCAGAATAATGTATTTGCTGTATCATTTGAATTCTAATTATACCAAAAATAATACTTTTTTCCTTTCAGAACTTTGAACTTTATAATTTCTGACATTTTATTATTTGTCCCACTAGTGTCCATTCTATGAAGTGTTTTACTTGTGTCTAAGACAGTGTCATCATTAGGTGTAGCTTCAGCTTCAGCAGTTGCCCATGAAAGGTCTTTGTCACTATACATTGCCTATTTCTTCTTTGATAATTCCACTCCCTTGTGGGCTCTTGTAAAATTTTTGTTTCTTTAGACTTATATTAGTTCGGTCTGTTTACATTTGGTTTTTCTTCAAGATCTGTTTTTGGTTTACAAATATTTTTTTTTTTTTGCTTTCTTTTAAATATGTCATGTAGTTTTGATTTAATTCTGTATCTTAGGAAATAAATTTTTCATTCTTTAAGTCTAAATCGAGTTCTTAATAGCCTTTCCCTCAGTACTGGATCTGAGATTACAATTATAGCCTTGTTTACTGGGATTCCAAGCACCTTCTAAAATTCTCCCACTCTCAAACCTGCTCTTAGTTCATAGAATCGTAGAATGGTAGAGTTGGAAGGAACCGTAAAGGTCGTCAAGTTCCAACCCCCCTGCCATGGACAGGGACACCTCTCCCTAGAGCAGGTTGCTCAAAGCCCCATCCAGCCTGGCCTTAAACACTTCCAGGGATGGGGCATCCACAGCTTCTCTGGGCAACCTGTTCCAGTGCCTCACCCCCCTCACAGTTCTTTTTTCTTTTTGAGTTTCTCACATACAATTAATATACTATACATCCCTTAGTCTTTCTAAGACTTAAATTTTTGTAAGTATCTTTATATTTCCTTCATACTCTTCTCAACTGCTATGAATATACAATGCCTGTATAGCTTGGAGTTTTCACCTGAGTGCTCTATTTAAATATTTTCTGTTATCCCTTTGCTTCCATTCTTCATTCTAACTCTACAGCTGGTACTACATAGTGCCATACTGTGCTGTAATTTACAAATTATAATTGTACTAAAACCTTAAAAAGATTACAAGGGAGAGAGTTTTTTGTATTTTCTTCAGTTGACAATATGAAATTAGCTTCAGATAGATGAGGATGTTGCAGAGATTGTTTCACTTCTAGTTTGAAAGTCCAGTATGCACGGGTTATCTCAACAGTGTTCTATTCCACCACAATGTTTTTAAACTTTTAATCAGAATAGAAAGCAGGTGACTTTTATACCAATATCTATTTAAGACTATAATACAGGCAGAAAAAATGACAAGCAAGTAGAGTAATAAATAATATATATAACTATAAAAAATAAATTTAAGCATGAGACTTATAAGAATCAGTGAAGTAGAAGTGCTTTAGGTTCTATTTTTTCAAAAGGGACAACAAAGGTGCTTGACCGCTGTTTGTCAGTCTGTAATTTCAGGTGTGATGGAGGACAGAAAAAAGTTGGGCATCAACAGAGTGCAAGTAAGAAAAAAAGAAAGTGTAGAGAAAGGAGCTAGGTGGAATGCACTAATAAAAAAATAGACAAAGAAGTCGGGACAGAGTATAACAATTTCACTTGAAAAGATGAGACATGCTGCAATGTAATCCTTAATAAAGGGTAAAATTCCTTTCCCCAGTCTGCACTGCAGTTCTTAATACTATATTCTGCAGCTGTCCACTATACAGAACTCCCACTGATATTAATAAATGTTCTTTTCATTGAACTACTGCAGAATATGAATGGAAATCAGGAAGAGAAAACTTGTACTGTTATGCACAGAACACAGAACACTTGCCATCCTGACCAGAGCTGACTTGACTTGCTTTTTCATCCCTTGGTCATCCTAATTTGTATGAACTTGACCTTTGCCTCATGATTGTATTTAGGTGGCATATTATTTGGGGTTTAGCTATTGCTTCTTCCTATTTCTTTTCAGTACCCAGACATTCACATTTTCCTGCATGACAGTTCTGAAATATGATAGAGGTCCCTTCCAACTCTGACAATTCCATGATTCTGTGATGATATAATTATAGTTTAAAACAAAACAAAGCAACACAAAACCCCACAACCATTATAAACTGAAGAATATACACAACACATTTCATAATTTCCAAATAGATCACAAAATATGGACCACATAAAATGAAATACTAGAGGCTTTTGGTTTTGCCTTCTTATTTTCCTTTTGTTCGCTGTTTCTTGACCAACATGATTCGTGTATCAAAGAATTACAGGATGGTTGAGGTCACAAGAGATCTTGAAGGTCATCTGATCCAGCTCCCCTGCTCAAGGAGGGACACCTAGAGCAAGTTGTCCAGGATCTTCTCTGGTCATTTTTTTAGTATCTCCAAGGCTGGAGACTCCACAGACTCCTTGGGCAATCTGTGCCAGGGTTCAGTTACCCTCACAGTAATTGTTTCCTGATGTTCAGAGGGAACTTCCTGTCTTTCAGTTTGTACCCATTGCTTCTGGTCCTGTCACTGAGCACCACTGAAAAGAGCCTGACTCCTTCCTCTTTGCACACTCCGTTCAGGTATTGATGAGATTCCCCCTGAATCTTCTCCAGGTTGAACATTCTCAACTTTAATACATATTATATTGTAAAATATCATTTTACAATATAAAATTAAGCATCCTATTAGAGGATTTGTAGAACATAAGGCAAGTGACTTCTGAGAGTCATTTAATTTGAAACAAAGTTGATTTCCTTTAAAAGGAGGCGTGATACGTTAATTGACATCAAAGGAATTGCATTTATACATGTCTGGTGCATTATATGTATTTAGATCTGAATTAATTTGTAGAATTTAAAATAAACTATATCTTCATTTTAGAAGGAAACACAAATGTCACATCTGATCAATTATTTTTAAGGCATTTCAGTAAGCAATCTGAATGGTCCCTGCTATTTCATATACGATATAATGTACTCGGTTATAACAGTAAAATAGATTTTCAAATATCTATATATAATTTTATTCAAAATGCAGATGGTTAAAAAAAGATATAGTTACAAGAGTAAATTATACATCTGGCAGGTGAAGAAGGGGAACAGAAAGAAAAACAAATTATATTTCAGACTACCATAATCTAAACCAACTGAGTCCAAAAAGAGTGAACAATATGTTAGATATTTATGGCTTCTTTTAAAATTCAAACTATGACTAGAACAACAGAAAAAGAGATTATAGGGGATCCAAAGGATTTTTTTCTCAGAAGCACAAATAGCTTATTCCAAAGTCATAGCAATTAGTGAAAACCCTTCAACTTCTCATCAGCTTCGGATATAGTCAGTCTTGATGTCTGTCTTTGATGTATTGACACTAGGATTTACTTATAATCAATACAGAAAAGCAGGTAGTTTTAGGATGTGATTTACCTCATCTTAAGTAGATATCTCAGTTCAAGATGAATCACATATTACAATTGTATGTTTTCTTTCATTACCTAGAAACAAAACGTAACAGTAACTACTTAAGATGCAGGCTTCTCCCTTTAATTGAAAAAATCCCACACTCAATTACTTCAGTGGGTTTTGAATTTCTAGAAAAAAAAGTTGTTTTTTTTTTTTTTCATCATTATATAATGTGACATATTGATACGCCAAATTAGTACAAAGCAACATGTGACAGACAAGAGGATGTCTATTAGCCTGAACAGGGTGATTCCATTCACTTTAGCACTGGTTCTGCTAATTTCCCACTGAGACAAATTGATTTGGGGATATTGAGCTGACAAGCTCATATTTTGGTTTTAGTCTTAACTGAAGTCCTTGATGTGAAAAGAATGCAAGCTGTCTGTGAAAATAATACTAAAAATGTAATAATTTATTGTTCTCAAATTTCTGAACAATAAAGTAACTTTGGAAAGAGTTCAGTAGCTACACCCCCCACTTCCCCACAAACAAACACACACAAGCAGGACTAGCATAGCAGAATATGGATAAAACTGAAATGCTAAATACTTATTTTCCTAATCAGAACATCTGATGCAATCATAGAAAATTCTGTTTAATGACTAAAATATATTTTAAACACAACTTTGTATTTAATATTATTCACATATTAGTTTTGTTTATTTAATTAAAATTCTAGGTCTATTTCCTACCTTTTGGATGTATGTAATATTTCTATGAGTATTTTTTTTACTAAAAATAGAAAAGATTATATTCTAAAGTTTCAGGATAAAAGATTGTTTGTTTGTGTACAATTTTAAGCAATTCTGATATGGAAGCATTTGTTTGTTCCTCAGTAGGCTGGAATGATTTATGATTAAATACTTTAAATTTTTAAGATTATTTTAAAAAATTTCAGTCCCAATTGTTCATTCGTAGTGAACAGCAAGTTTTGAGTGAATGGAAACTATGTGTAATATATTAACATTAGTTAAAATATCAATAATTAGCATTGACCAGGCATTGACTACAGTCAGTTGTGCCCTGGATGTTCTTACCTTCTTTGTCACTTCATGAAACGCTGAAACTTTGAAATTGTAAAATACAGTTTAAGGTCTGGCTTCTTTTCCTATTTAGATAGCCTCAATATTGAAACCCATCACACATACTTTATGTCATTCATTGTTATTCATAGACTGTATTTTTTAACATTTTATGTCTTCTCTATAGTTCTCATTAGTCTTTCTGTTACAGCAATATAAATCACAGTTAATTACATTTTTGTACAACTTTGAATTTACAGCAGTACGACTGAGTGAAGAACTTGCTCCTATCCTTCAATCTGAGCTTCTTTTATATTCAAACTTTGTTACACAGCCATCAAAAGGCTCACTTGCTGCTGTGCAAGTCAGCAACTTCAGGACTTGGTGATTATTAGCTAAGCAAAAATTCTCATTAATTCTTCAGGTGTCTCATGTTATCTGGTCTTCCAGTCCCACTGTTAACTTTACCTTTTCTTTTCCATGAAATCACTACTTCCAAGGACTCATCATTGCCAAAGACACAATCCAGTATTGAAACTTGCTCATTGAAAACCTCCATGAAGGTTGCATGGTTTAGGAGGCATTGGTGGAAGTAAAGTTAAGCCTACTCAAATATCTTCATTATGAGGTAATCAAAGATATTTTGGTGTGATTGCTAAAATGCCACATGACTGTTATTTAGCAAAAACTTACAATATTATAATTAACTTTTAATACATGAAGATAGCTTCAACTGGGTCTCCGATTATCAAATCGGATTTTCAGATTCAACTCAGATTTTATTCTTTTGGTACTTCACCCAACAACTTGAAATGGCATCACCACTAAGAGTTCCTGAAAAGTCTCATTCCACAGAGTTAAAGGATCAGTGACATATTTGCAGAAGATCTGGTTCCACCAGAAAGCCAGATAGTGAATGGATGATGAGGTTCTTGGAGAGAAGAATAGTATGTTCAGATCCCATTGTGCCATGGTGGACCTGGAGCATACCTCATTTGTGAGACCAAGAGACAGTTGTACCAGAAGTACAGCAAGATCATGCAAACCTCACAGAAGGATATTTGATTTCTGAAACTTTGGGGAAAAGTTGCCTCTGCTATGAAATCCTAATGAAAAATACTTATAGATAATGACCTCATCTCTGTTGTATCCTGACTCCTAACTCCAAGTGCCTTCAAAACTTGGAATGCAGAATTGCTGTTGGCCCCATCAATGCTATGAGGCTTTATCTTTTATTTTTGAAGGCAAATATACATTCTCCCAATCATACGTAAAAGGCTTTTAGTGATACCTAACTGCTAACATTGGAGTCTCGATAAC
Organism: Thinocorus orbignyianus; assembly: GCA_013400375.1. Lineage (NCBI taxonomy): Eukaryota > Metazoa > Chordata > Aves > Ciconiiformes > Thinocoridae > Thinocorus > Thinocorus orbignyianus. The sequence continues at coordinate 130,001 of VXBW01004161.1, forward strand.
CAATATCTGAATATTAGCCTGAAGGACTTTCATGGCTGAAGCTGATTCTCCTCTGTTATGTACTGCAGTGCTGAAATCAGGCATGTAATGTAGATGTCTTTTAGTATTCCAGGAGTATACAAATAATCTATTTTTACTAACAGTTGACAGCAATGCTGAACTTGAAATACATGGGCTTCAGTACAGACATTCACTCTTTCAACTGCATTTACTCATTCATACTATGTTGAGTGTGTGTTATATGTAATTTCGTTTTCAATGCTGGATCATTTCACTTCCAAAGGGGAATGAATAAATAAATAAATAAATAAATAAATAGATAGATAGATAGATAAATAAATAAAGAGGTGGAGAGATAATGTGGACCATTTTAATTAGCAATCTCACTGACGAATCTCGCAATAGGACATTAGAATAGAATGAGGCAGAACTGAATTATTCCTGTATGCTTTATATTTCTCTTATATATGTTCATTAGCAAACTGATAAGAACCTTTCCATGCGTTTAGTAGCATCACAGATCAAGAATGGGGAAAATAAAAGGAAGATATAAGCTTTTATTTTATTCATGAACAATACATAAAGTAGTTTTCATTAGATGATATCTTTTCCAAATGCCTCTACTCCAGCAGGTATTTCTGCTATGATCAATATTTTGTTCATTGTCTGCAAAAGCTTTGCTTCAGCATCTTCAGTAAAAAGAGTGGTTTGCAGTGATAATGAGTTCCCATTGAAGTAAAAACCTTTTTGCATTTATGTAGGGTAGAATAATTTTAGGCATAACAAATTTGAGGAAAGTTTCAAAATAATTTTGGTTTGAAACACATTTTAAATTAATAATAGTTTACAGGTGACTGAAATTTGTGGATGGTCATTTAAGCTTGACACTTTTTGAAAAGTATTTAGACTTCAAACTTAAAACTGGTAAAACATTTTACAACTTCCTTTTTCCTCTGAGATTTAAAGTTGCAAGTATCAAATATCTATGCCCCACAAATCCCTCATTCACTCTCAAGAAAAGTTTTTATTTCAGACTAAAATACAGTTTCTATAACATGTTAGTACCAGATTTTAAAGATAAGATATTCATAATGCAGTGAAATTAGGAGGGTAACATATTCTTATTTGATTTGTGTACAGGCTGCATTTTATCAAAACTGCGAAATCCATCACAGGCGTGATTCCTACTGTATCAGGCCTCAAGATTTGGTGAAATTGAGGCTGTGGACTTTCAACATAGTTCATGTGAAACAGGTGAGAGATGGTAATAAAGAAGTTAGGGAAGAAAATAAGGAGCATATAAGAAGCACTACAGATCCCATCTTTTTGTATGATCCACAGCATAGCAAATTGTTAAGCCTGATTTAAAGGCTGCGTTTGACAACCAGGGCTAAAACAGACCCTCAAAATACCTTGTAGACCCTTTAACCAAAGTTTCCTGGTCAGCTGTCTTGATGATGGTGATTCAGCCTTCACCCTATCTGAGCAGACTGAACCACATTGTTGTGAAAGGATTGTACAAAAGGTCACCACATTTCCACAGAAGCAGGGAAAAATCCCCTTTTGCCAAAGCCTGATGATACTTGATGAAACTGTAGCAAATCGTGTGCCCTCATATACTGAGCAATATGCAAGTTAGTGGGTTCACCGTCTGTCAGCACCGCTGTAGATAGTTTAATCTATGTTAAATGTTTTGTATGCCTATCTATCTTTGCTTCATTTCAGTCAATACATTCCATTAGCAAAGTGTGTATGGTCATATGTTTCTTTAAACTGTGATAATTCTTCTTTGTTTTTTTCTAAATCCAACCGCTATCTAATCCTGATTGCCAGATGTCCATGATAGTGGCATAATTAAGTTTCCTGTTCACTGGCTCAACTTCTCTGAGAAAAATAGTTCTGGTTAAACTTTTATTAAATTAATGCAATGTAATACCAGTCTGAGATCTGAAGAACAAACTTAATTTGCTATTTTCCAGGTATTATCCTCTGTGATACAAATTATACTTGATAAATCACACCCACACTTTGCCATATGATAGTACTAGTGATATCTTTGTAACCTTTTTTCATCATTAGTTACTTTGGTGAAGTGAATGATTAGAACATAAGCAATGGCATTTGTTCAAATGTGCCAAGAAGAACTACAGTCTGTTCACTTCTTCGCTACCCACATTAACACTGCGCTGTAAAAAAGAAAGATTACTGGAAAAGTGTTACTTTTAGTCTAAATTTGTAAATGATACTCTGAAGACCCTGTTCAATGACAAGATGCTATTTTTAAATATTGCATCTTAAGGGGAAAAGTCAGCTTTAAAGAGGCTTCAAAGCAGGTGTTTCTAGAAGAAAAAGAAGATTTGAAGCATCTTAAAGGCTCTAACCATGACATTTTGAAGATTAGGCCAAAGCACAGTTTCTTCATATAGGATGAAAAGAGGACAAAAAATACAACTCATTTCAAAATGGAGCTATACATGTTTACAGATGGTATTACAGAGTATAGTTTCTTGTAAAGTCAAGGGACTGCAATGAACCCTCAAATAATTCAGTTCATGTGCATTTGTTCCTGTGTCCAGGTTCTCCATGTATTAGTGAAAATACAGTCCACCTATGCATTAGAATATGCAACTAGAGTATGTGTCCAATACTTACTAGTTAAAATTGGCTGGAACTGCATCTATTATGCAGTGTTTACAGCAGCTTATATTACAGCCTTTTTATTTTGACAGGGTTTCCTTAGACTGTCTTTCAGGATCAGCAAGTTGTACAATTTGCTACAGGAAAACCTTGTAAGAAGAGAAAACGGTTACAGTCTTCTGGTTTCTCAAGTTTCCCGTAGTTAAATGTATGCCAAAAACCCTTTTACTAGAAGAGATATTGTCTTATATATTTGGTGTAATTCTACCTTTGATAAAATTATTAATAAGTTCTTTTTCCATGAGGCAAAAAATTCTGGTTTTAATAAGCTGGCTTTAATATGTTGGAAACCTGAACTTCTTATGCACCAGTTACGTAGAATGTTTTACTACTTCATACTCACTTACATAAACTAACTTAAAAAATGTCCACTCTGTTTGGTTTTAAAGTAAATATCCTAGGGATCTTCACTATATTGAGGCAAAGTTTTGTTTTGTTTTTGATTTTGTTTCCTACCAAGTCAGGCTATTTTTTTATATCATGTTCTTTTTCACCAGCATAAATATCTTTTTTCCATGGCAACTGTGCAAATATTTATATTTACTTAGTATTGCAGCATCAGTATATTGTTTAGAACTCTTTTAATTTTTATGGTCCCAAACATTTCTGACAGCTCAACAGTGGAGGTTAGTAGCAGTGAATGGAAATAACTTCTGAATAATTTCAGAAGGTTTTCCAGGAAGCGCTTGCTTTCTGCCATGACAAATTTTCCCTGAGATGGTGCCTGGTTAACAGCGGCAAAAAAAAAAAAAGAAAAAAGAAAAAAAAAAGAGAATTTTTGCAAAAAGCTTGAAGCAAGTTCTGTTTCTGATTTACCAGTGAGTGCAAAGAGGGTAAAGGCTGTGCTTTACACTCCTCTGGGCACTTTTTTGTATCAGGATGGGGCCTGATCCCAGAAATAAGTGTTTCAGCTCTCTTCACAAGAGTACATGGTACATTAACATGTGTAATGAGTACATGGTACATTAACGTGATACGTTCATACATTTTTCTCTGGGACTCATGATACTGCCTAAGGGCTAAGTGGCTGTCTTGCTTGCTAAAGCATGGCCAGTAAAAAAAATTTGTACTACAACCAAATTTGAACATCACTAAAATATAGCCAGTTCAAACAGTGGCATGGCAAATGTTTGAAGTACTAACATGCCAGCATTAGAAGACTACATAACAATATTTGTGTACATGCCTGAGTTTTGGATTGTTTAAAGTCTTCACTCCAATATGCCTTACATTTTTCACATATAAAATAATTATCATAATCATACCGGATATTAATATCTCTTGCTGGCTCAGGGCAATAAAACTGCATGTCTACATCAGTCTCATTTATTGAGTTTCAGGGAAATCGACACCATATTCTTTCCTGCAGGTTTTAATTTTTTGAGTTTAAGGAGTGGGAGAATAACTTTAAAAACTGAAGATCTGATTTTGTACTTCACAAGCTGATGGGAATTTTGCCATCGATTTCAATGACAATCCATGAATCAATCCTCCCCTTGACCCTGGCAGCCTTTCCTTCTTTCTAATTCAGCTCCTGGTTTTGGCAGAGACTAAGGGATATTTTTATTTTGTTAGCTTGCTTTTTTTGAGGTTAAGTATATAGGTTTTCTAACTGCCTTACATTTGAGAACAAATCATATGTGACATTCTATCAGAATCTCTATTTATGGGAAATTTTCCATTGCAATTTTTTGCGGGCTGCCTGGGAAAGCAGCTTCAAGGTCTACATAGACTCTCCTACCCAATGAGCCCTCACGGAAGAATCATTCAGTTGATTCTTCTTCAAATCTACTTCCTTTGTTTCAGAGGACCAGAGATCCATTATTGCCTTGTCAGCCAGCAATGACATCAGGGCAGAGGGAGACCTTTATTTCACTAAGCTCAGTACGCTCCAGGAATGTAAATCAGTAAACTGCAAGCACAGGTACTCCATTAGGTCTCAGGGGTCATGATAGCACACGTTTCCAAGACAGCCACAAAGAGCAAGTCCTACAGATCACTATTGACAAACTGAATCTCACCCAGAAGTACAAATTGAGAGTATGATAACATTTTGCTATGATTTTGTTCCAGGACAATAAACCAATGCTATAGAACAGCTGTAGTTCCTCATGGGGAAGCTCAGAACTGTGAATTCTGCATTGCACCATTCTAGTCTGGAAAGCGAAGTTGCAGGTAACTGTAGCAAGAACTAGAGATAAAACTTTTAAGCAGACCAAGGGAAAAAAGAAATGCTTGTTCATCCATAGCTGATTTCGAATTTTCAGGGTAGGGAATATTGTGCGTATTTTATATGATAGATTCAGTATACTGGCACTGAGGCCAAGTACACAGATTCTGCAAAGAAAAAACACACAGGTACTTAAATAGACAATTTATTTGTTGGTGCTGTCATACTTTGCTAAATGCCACTGGGTCCAGGAACAGCATAGAGTTTTTCCAGAAAACCTGTTTCAAATGCTTCAGCTTGCAGCTCTAGTCTCAACAATTCCTGTAAAGAAACCAAAAGATTTCTGTGAGGTCTGTGTGACGGGGGAATGTTTCCATGAGTCACGGACAGATTGTAGATAGACCATTTGGAACATCCTGTACAGCACCTTCAAATTGCCCATCTTCTGGACAAAAATAGATAATCTCAGCAAGAGGAGTCATTGAACTTTTGGTTCATATTTTCCCTTTTTATTTTGCATAGATTTTTCACTTTAAACATTCCACTCAAAGACAGTGCCAGTCAGGAAACTTAAAAAAAAGCAGAAAATAGCTTTGGTTTTGATGGAAGAAGAAATTGTAGTTTAAAATTCCCCATTTTCTTTCCCAGTGAAGTGTTACTGTATGTCTGACAAGAAGGGAGAAAGCAAAAAAGTCTGAGAAAATCTTGAGAATAAATTTGTCTCTGAGAAAATAGTTTTGAATCACTATTGTTATATGAAATAACGAAAGAAGGAGAAGTAAGACTGGGGAGAACTGCACACTCTGCCGCAACAAAACCAGCAGCCTTACAGATATCATTTGCCGGTCTCAGTTTTATAAGTTCATTTTTAATTTTGTCTAAGATACAAAATACCATTGTAACTTCTTAGTTTGTTCATATAATTTTTCAACTTGTTTTCTGGTATTCTTGTATATATGTCCTTTTATATACATATGCTATAGAACACATTAAAAGGAGTTAGCTATAAACACAAATTCAAAAATTTATAGCTATTTAGAATAAAGTACGTCTCAGGTGATATAATGACAAGATGAAAGTAGCAATAATATATATTTTTTTAATTCTCATGAAAAAAATTGATGGAACTGAAGAGTGTAAGCCTATTTTCCATCTTGAAGAACTGAGTAGGTTCACTGTGGGTGATGTTTTTCGTTAAGAAGGAAGAAATTCCTTTCAAAAAAGACCTTCAAATTAACTTTAAAAAACTGTTAGGATAATTAATTTTTCCATTCATAAGCAGAAATTCTCACCTCTTTTTATGGTAATCACCCTGGTAATGGAGCTAAAGATACTCAAGCCATGCAACAGGCATGTAAGAAAACATTAGAATGCAGGTAAGACAGTGAACCTGTACCAGACACAACAGAGTGCAACAGGAACATTTTTCTTTAGGAATCTTCAGGATTAACAGCATAATGAATTAGGTCATGTGAAGTATTTATGAATATAATTAACCTTTAAAATAACATTGTTTTCAAAAATGTCAAGGTTTACATTAACTGTTATAATGATAGACAGTTGTTATAGGTAAAAAAATAGAAACTTTTTCCTGAATTGTTGTGCCCTCTAAAACATTTTACAAAAAAAAATAGGGTTTTTCTTATGCTGGACATTATGTTAATTACAATAATGCCTTGTAACACACTTGGAGCTTTAGTCTCTTGTTTAGTGTAGACTTTTATTCAACTAAGAATTTTCACATTATGCTATTTTTCAAGTTTAATTAACTATGCCTTTGTACTTGCACAACATCCATGGAGAATTTATTGGGTTTTATTCTTTTCTTTATCCTGAATGGAAGGTTCTGCATTCTGCCATCTGTCTAGCTTTCCTTCTTGATACAGCTTCTAAGAGATATTTTCAGAGATGAGGACTACCTTCAGGAATGTTGTTAAGTACAAAAATGCATTTTGTTTATCAGCAAAACTATATTTTTAGTACAGCACAATAATAATAGACAAATAATGATTATAAATTACTTTCTCGTCATAATAATACACAGAGGATCAAAAACATCATTAGAAACCAAACAAGTCACATTTATTACACATACAATGCCACCATTAATGCAAATTACCCTGAAATTTAAAATAAATCTGTATCATAGGAGTAGATTGAATTTTTCTATTGTTATTTTGTTTAAAACAGAAAAAAATGTCAACTGATGTGATTTAAATATGGTAATTATTTGCATTATCCTAGCCTAGTTTTCAAATACTCTATTCAAATAGTTGATTCATGTCAGTTTATAAAACTATACAATTCAGTACCCCACACCAGATCAGATCATACATGCGAAAAAAAAAACACCAAAACCCAAATACATTCAGGTCTGCAGGCCTTCAATAATGCTCAGGCTCAAATATCTCCAGAAAACTAGTCTGGTGGCACAAATTTTCCACCTTCACACTAGCAGAGGCAGCTGACATTTGTTAGAGGATGCAATCCTGCTTATATCACTCCCCAGAGCAATCTTCTGCACCGCTGCCTCATGCATCTTGTGCTTTTTCCTTGGACTTCATGTTAGCGTATCTACAGACAGTCATGCAAACTAACTTGGTCATTCATATGAAGATAGCCCAAGTTTGTTAAACTGTTTTCTGAGATTTAGAATTGCTCCTTTTATTTATTCCAGATTGTCTAAGCTGTAAATTTCTGATATGACATATGTAGAGAATATCATGCATGTATTTTGCACCTTATTTCTCCTTCACATTAAAACTTTTGACAGAGTCCTGTGACACCTTTCTGCAAAAATATGCAGCTGAAAAGAGTGGTTAGGTAAAGTCAGAACAGCAGGGAAACCACGCTTTAACCATAATTAATCTAATAATAGAGACTTGAACTTCTGAATATAATCACACTATTAAAAGCAACCTGGTCTAGTGGGAGGTGTCCCTGCCCAAGGCAGGGGTATTGGAACTCAATGATCTTTAAGGTCCCTTCCAACTCTAGCCATTCTATGATTCTATGAATACACAATATTTAAAATCTTTTCATAAAGTAATAACCTTAGGGAAGTGAGTATCCAGGTATAGATTCTTTGAAACAATCCCAGGAGAAAAGACAAAAGTATTAAGGCAAAAGTATAACATTAAATATTTACATATTTTTAGACAATTTGATTTCTCATGATTCAGTAAAATAAATTACATAAGCTAACAAAACTAAGAGCAGAGCTTCAAGTTTTGAAGGACATAAGGTTTCTTTCGCAAGTAATTACTCAAACACTTTACCTTCACCAGTTAAAACTTTCCTTCTATTCCAGGTTAGAAAAGTTAGGTGGCTAAGTACTAATATATTGTTTATAAAAGTATTGGACATAAAAAGCACATAAATTTCTATAGGATTTGGATGTTAGTTGTTTCTAAAAACCTACATTTAACTGCTTTCCAAATCTGATTCAGTCCACTTAAACCCACCTATATTTTAGATGTTTAGTGGAACAGTATTTCTGATATATCTGTTTTCACACATAGTCTTCAGAGAAAGGTAGATAAATTTCAGGATCTTTTTCAGTAAATGGTATTTAAGTTCTTCGCATAAACATATACAGATAGAATTTATGCTGTGTTCTTAAGACCCCTATCCCTAGAGACCTCTCCATTAAACCTCTATAGTTCTTCTAAAAGGACTGTATTGTCATACATACAAAATGTAGACTTCAACCAGGCACACCAAGGGTGTAAGGCAGGGTATCAATAGAGATTGTCTGAGAATGTAAGCAGTTGAGAAACCTTACGAAATACTCAAAAATGCTGTTCCTCTGGTAACTCCCCAGTCAGTAGTGGGAATGTCCAACCTCATGTAATTACCATAAGCTATAGCTGCATATCGAGGTTCTCTTTGGTCAGCATGGTGCAGGGCATACTAATGAAGCCCTATTAGTATAAACTGAGATATCTCAGTTTATATTGGCTGACTACTAACCTAATGGGACAAAGTTGTGCAATGATTTTATAATACAGAGTGTGTACTGAAGAGGAGGCTGGAAAATTTAAACATTTCTGCTTCCAACTTAAGCAACACTGCATCTTGGTATTTATCTGAAAAATGCTGTGAATTAACCCCAACTGTCATTCCTAGGCCAATAAAAATATGAATAAGAACAGTTTAAACACTAACTATTCTAGTCATTAACTTCTAGCATTTGTTCATTTGGAGAAATCAGGAAGGAGGATTAATCATTCAAATATCCTATTATAAATATCATTCTGCTTATTTATACAAATATCTTCTTATATTCCCACCTAATGCAGCGGATGCAATGTATGTTTGTGACGATACAAATACTTGCAAAGTTTACCATAAAAACCATGTGCTCTCTTCAAACAGCAAACCATTTATTTATGTTTGGACTTGATGATTTCACATGGATTCAATGATCTTAAAGGTCTTTTCCAACCTGACATTCTATGATTCTATAAATCACATAACCTGCTCTACAGAGATATGTCATCAGACTATACTGGGAAAATTTTTTGTAACTGCTGAGAAAAATTCTATAATCACAATGTAGCAGGAGAGGGGACACTACAGTTACCTTGTGGCATCCCGATACTCTCTTTTAATCCTATGAATATCCATACTTTTAATTTTTAAATCCATGACATCACAGAAACTAATTAAATATCCTTTGGGCAGGAAGGAAGACACCCTTATCTCATTTTACTGCGTTGAACTGATATGTGAAACAATTAATCAAAACTTAATGAAGTCAGTACTGGAACTCATTGCTGTTTTCCTTACTACCCTAAATCCCTACTATCCCAAAACACAATAACAGCTGTAAAATCATCATCAATCCCTACTATTTTTCATACCCACATGGCAGAGTAAAGGCTAAAGAATTCCAAACATTGAGAATCCATGATAATGCATCCCTGATGCCAGGTTCAGGTTCTGCAGAGCCAGCTTTTTACCTGATAAAGTTACTCCATTGCAACAGTTTTGGAGTATGGTAGAAAGCTGGGTTGTGGTTTGTTTTTAACCGCCTTAGTCATTTAGGTATCCAATGCCTGAGAATGTTCAAAATAAGAAAGCTGTGGGCTGACTTTCCTATATGGCAATCACACTTCCACAATACAGAAGGCTGACCTAACACTTCACTGGATGCTGGGGAAGTGGTATCTTATTCCCTATAGTTTTTTTCTATTCATGTGTTTAATTACTTTCCCAGCTGAGCTACCTCAACAAGGAACCACACAAGTGCCAGAGCTTTACAACAAAAAACAGGTGCAAAATAGTGATTTTGAAGTTCCTTTGAAAAGATGCCTTTTTTTCTTACTTTTCCTAGATTTATGGCATTCTCTAGAATTGTATTGTTCCAATATATTATTTAGATTTTAAATCTTATGTATTCCTTCATCCATTTTAATAAATACATTTTCTTTGTTAATATGGTCTTTTGGGTTAAAATTAGTTTTGGTAGATATAAACTCTCTGGTAGGTAGAAGTAGACTATAAAAGGTAGTATTCAGAATACATTTCCCTCAACCTCCATTTAAAGGAAGTTGAGGAAGCTGGTAGGAGATTTTTAGATAACATGCAATGTGAATGAAAAGAATTTGTCCTTATTTGAAGCAACTGAAACACAGTTCAAAGAGATTAAAGGGTCACATTTGATGCCAAATATATACTTTTAAAGTTTGAACTAAACAGGCTTTCTTTGAGTTCAACTATGTAAAATGAAAGTGAATTTACAGAAGTATTTGAACTAGGTCTGTTATATAAATTCAATGTTTTATAATTAAATTGAGAATACAGTAAGGCAACCTTGAAATTAAAAGGATTTAGGAACCTACAGTTGCCAAGACTGGCAGTTCATTAGCTCCAACAGTCTCTTTGAGATAAGATTTATTTTTAACTTTTGCTTTTAGTGGGTCTGATGCCATTGAGAATGCTGCAATTTAAAAGGTACTCTGAAAAAGCTTTGAGAAAGAAGTATTATTTATAGGGGTTACATAGTCCTTTAAAAAGTGTCCCTTAGAAAAGAGATAAAAAAACTGCAATGTCTGTGGAGAAAAAACAGTATATTAAAAAAAATGTAATAAAGCCTGTAAGGAGCAAGAGCCTGTTATAAAAACAGCACACTGGGCACAATCTGTTGAAAGCAATCCAGAATTGTTGAAATTATTATTTACTTGTTAGGGGAGGAAAAAAAAAAAAAAGGAAAAAAAAAAGGAAAAAATTTCTTCTGAAGCTGCTTTATCATTCTGAGATTCTATAATGGTTTAATTTCATTTTGTTACTGAGGCTGTTGCACATCTTATGAAAAGTTATAAAATGGAGTGAGAGTGTTCACATGTTAACCTTACAAAGAGATGTCGATGGATCTCTTTTACTTTATACACCAGCAGATATGACTTAATGGTCCTTCACAATTCAGTCCTCCAGATTCAATGAGCGTGTCAAATTTAACCTCTCCGACTAGTCCACCAGGTTCCTTAATTATCTTTAAAGTCCTTGGTTATCTCTCATTACCTGGATGTGTCTTCCTGGCTCCTCTTTAAGCTCCTTGTTCTTTCATCTACAGGAAACCTAGTCCAATTTAGCCTACCAAGGCTATAGCCTTTTAAAACCAGCTACATCAACTTTATCTTCATACAGGTATATTCATACTTCATGGAACAGTTTGGAAAATCCTAGTCTTTTTGTTTCTCAGGCGTGTTACTGTGCAACAAGGCTCTTACTTTAATTTTTCCCTGTTAGAGTACATGGACTGTACTCAAATTATTGTGATGCTAACACCATTATCATATATTCTGTAGGCTTGGAGAGTAGGCAGCAAAGTATTCTATTCTTCTGAGGACATTTTATTACTTTTACGAGAAATGCTGAAGGTCTGAATTTAGTTGCAAAGGTCACTGATTCACGGATTGTAAAACTGTTAAGTCTTGTAACAGCAGGAAAAGTATGCTGTTGCTGTATGTGTAAATGTCAAGTCAGCTGCTGTTGGGATAAAAAGCATGAACATAATTGAAGATCTCTGCATAGTTATAAAAGAAACCAATTAGAAAATGTTTATTTCATCACTAAGAAGCAAGACGAGGCATGTGTATGGAGTACTAATTTCAGGGACTAGCCAGATTTTCATCCGCTATTGCTGGTTTCAGAATTTGTCACTAGTGACATTTTGGAGCATCATACACAGGGCAGTGATATTTATCACAAAAGGATAGTGACTCAGCAGACAAGTGCCACTTGTCAGCAGAAAGTTGGCCACACCCACCATCATCTTTAAAAATATCTTTTCCTTGAAACGACACTGTCTTATGCTGACTATTCCTCCCAGATTTTCAGGAGAAAGAAGGCAAAAGGAAGGCACGTGCTGTAATGAAGTACTAGTGGATTTTCCAGTTCTTTAGCAGTATGTTTTTACTGGCACCACCCTTTCATAAAAACTAATATTTTTGTATAGCATGTAATTTTCTAGCAAAACACGTTTTACAAAACTGAGCCTATCAGACAAGCTGGTGGTGCCTCTGCGAAAACATATGTAATAAAGGACAAAATGCTTAAACAGGCAATGATGAGTGAGGAAAAAATGTGAGAAGCACCCCTGTGACACTAAGGTGAGAGGCAAAGGAGGGAAGGAGGTGCTTCAGGCACTGGTGCAGAGATTACCCTTCAGTCCCTAAAGGACATAATGGTGAACCAGGTTGTCCTCCTGCAGTCTGTGGAGAACCATGGTGAAGCAGATACCCGCACTGCAGCCCATGAACGGCCCCATGCTGCAACAGGTGAACGTGCCCTGAAGGAAGCTGTGACTTCTGGAGAGGACCAGAAAGCTGTCCTTGACCTTCAGCACATAATGCAAGAGTATTTGCAAGAGTCCAAGGGCTGCAACATTTTATTTACTTTCCAGTTATGGTCATAGGTAAGTAAAAAAAGCAATATAGGATTTAGAAGTTCAAATAAACATTTAGATTCTAATTTAGCAGTTGAGACTCCCACTCTCCCCATTCCCCAAAAGATGTAATTATTTATGAAATAAAATTCAATATAATGTTCTTAAGGTTTGAGATTCAGGTTTTGTAAAAAATAGGGAGTATATACAATTTTCACTGCTTTAAATTTTTTTTCTTTTCATAGAAAAAATAAATAAAATTGCCTTTTTTTTAAGGACTTTTGGAAATATATCGGTAGATGTGATGAGAATGAATAATTAATCTGAAATGAGAATACCTTTTAAGTACATTGCTTGTGTACAGTCTCTTTAGCAGGAATACCAGACTTTGACACAGACCTAGGATACTATGGTTATCTCTGCCATTTTAGTATGTACAGTACATTCAGGTTTAAATAGCTCTATCCGCCTTATAGTTATGACTTACATTTTAGATTTTATTTGAAAAGCAATATTTAAGATTCAGATCATTTGCAATTCTGAAGCATTCCAGTTGTTGACAGTTTTCACTGTCTCCTGAGGGCAAGAAAATAGTCTTTGTACCAACACTGAAATAAATTACTTGGAAAAAAAGAATATTTTTCTTCGTTATTTTCTGTCTATTCTAACAGGCGCAGCAGCAACAGCAACACTGCTATGAATCCAATGTTACACTACCACTCATGGATGACAAACTTGCAGTGACTGGTAGTCTATATGTGCACATATCTGATGCTGCTTGTTAACTGTTGTTCAGAAGAATCTGTAAACTATTTTCACAGGAGGACACTCCTGAATTGCTTTGCTTGTTACTGAACCAGAGAACTAAGCTACCACTGAATTTTTCAGATCTTGCTGTGCTATCCCCCAAAGTAATTTTCTTCAAAATGAATTTTACATTAAACAACAGCACTCCGTCTCTTCATGATACAAATCTATTCTTCTTAATGTTCATAATATTGTTTTATAACTACAATAACATATTGAAGTAAGCACGTGTAACATAACTTCGATCCTAAGTACTTTAAATCACTTGATTTTGGTTCATGGATCATAACATCTGCAAGGAATGTAGCTTTCAATAAATGGACACAGTGGGTAACTGGTCACAACTTTGGGACTCTTTCTCCAATTAATTTTGTTTTGGAATTTAGCTCGTTACTTCAAGTGTGCCTTTATTAAAGCAATCAACTATTTATTACCTGTACCACAAAGAAGAACAACAAACAGTATCCTGTGGCTGATCATCATGCAACAATTCTAATAGAAGTAATGGGCATTTGTCTGAACCCCTAGTGTAGCACATGATATCTGTAATAAAGCCACAGCTCTTCACGACTATATTTCTTCTGTGCAGTAGCAGTAAGCAGTTTTAGGGTAGAAATAATGCCACAGAATCCTGCATAAGTAAAATAGTTGGGGTAGGGGATTTGTATTTATCATGGTGCTATAGGTATTCCAGGACACTGCTGAGTCTAAGTATAGCTATGCAAAAATACATTAAAGCATTATATGACCTTTCTTAGTCTGGAATTTGCAAGGCTTAAAGGTAGCTCAAAGACATCTCATCTCCTCTTGGTCTGCGCAGTGTGCTAGAGCTGTTGGAAAGCTAACTAGAGGAGCATTTTACACTCATTTATACTCCAGGCATTAGAAAACTAAATTATTACACATTAGTATACTGAAGTATTGAATTGATGTATATCACTTCATGATCTATCAGGAACAAACTTATCTAAAATAAGGAAATAGATGTGATAACATTAGGCAAAACATATGTCATAAAAGATATGTTAATAACTGTTTGATTCAAGGTCAAATGTGATGTAGCAGAATGTTTGCAGGAGAAGTGCTCCTACACAAGTCTAAATTTGTGATAATATAGAAGTATTTTAAGATTTATTTAAGACTGAAAGCTTTTGATTGGTCTGTGTTTTCCCAAGAAGTTCAGGTCTGGCCTGCTGCAGGGCACTGTGGGAAAGTAGCGGAAGATTGGCAAGGAAGACTGTTAAACACGCTCATGTGACTCGCATGTGGTGTGCTGGAAAACATATATCACACTAATCGTTGTTTAGTTTTGTGTGTTCAACAGGTAGAACATTTGCAGTTGGATAATGTAGGCCTGGGATGAACTCAGGGGCACTTTATCAAACACGCCCAGGATTCTTGCCCTGCTGTTGAAGAGTTCAAAGCACAGCAGAAAACTGCCTGCTGGAATCCTTGAAATACAGGCCAGAACAGCAAGTGTGAGTGCTCTTCTTGCTCTCTCACTCCCTTACTAACAAGAACTCTCTTGCTAACGAGGACACTGGCTCACTCTGCACTGCCTGCTTCCCCTGCTTGCCTGCCTCCACGCAAGTGCTGCTTCAGAGATTCCCTCATCCCTGAGGTATTGAGATTAAATTTGTGCTTTGCCTTTAATCCATGATTTTCTGGTTGTTCCTGCATCCTGCCTGCATCGGTTCGCACAGGCACCATACTCAAATAATTTATTAGTCTAGAAGCAAACTTTGCTGTTCCCTGGACTTTGAAACAATATGGATGAAAATCAATCCCAGACTCTATCTGTTATTAAAGAATGATATTCTGCTTGCAGTTAAGACAACTAAATTTAGGGAAACCATTCAGTTACTAATTTTTATGTCCTGACTTATCTGAAATGTCCAGATGGGGCTAATAGATATGAAAATCTCTCATTCCATTTTGATAAAATGGCAACAGCACTTTATTTGGATTTGCATTTTGGTTTTTGCTGTGGGTTGTTTTGTTGTTTTTTTTTAAATATGATTAATGATAGCTGTCTATAATTAAAATAGTCATACTAGAGACACCTTTATAATTTACAAAAACAAAGCAGCAAAATACTCCCACTCAGCTTCCTCCCAAGCGTCTGTGCTGGTGAAGACTGAGAAATGAGGAGGGAAAAAAAAAAAAACAACAACAAAAAAAAAAAAAAAAAACCACCCAGAAGTGAATATATTGATTTTATGTAAATAAAGACAATTTTAGGTTAGTTTTGAGGATTTTTTGTCTTCTTCCTAGTCCTATTTAATAGAAAACAATGTTCCAATTGTTCATTTCTAAATACATGCTTTAGGAAAATATGGTCACAAACCACTGACTCTGAGTCCTTGCAGGAAGTCAAAGAATTTTCTAAATCTTCAGTGTTTTCCAGAGTTGTATTCAGTGCAATCAAAATACTGGATCTGAGAAATCACAGTCCAAGGATTCATTCACAGTCTTCATTTCACATATAACTTTAAGTTAGCATTGTTATTTTAAGTCACAGTCCTGGCACTTAAAATATCAGGTATTGTAGGAGTTTTATAATTCCTTAAAGGTTTTTTCATTTGGACATTTTTTTTGTTGGTTTGTTTGTTTCATTCTTTCTACTTTAACACTAATTTGCAAACTGTGAAGTAATGAGTGGTTTAGGCTCTTCCATAATTACCATTTTGAAGTATAAAAATGGATAAATGAAGAAAAAGAAAAACACTTATGAAGATAGAGGCAGAAACATACAGTGGTTTTAAAGTGACTATTCGGGTTAAATATTAAAAATCCAGAAATGCAAAAATAAAACTGCAGAACAGACTATTGTAAGGGTTTTGGTTTTTTTTTCATATTTCTGTGATACAAGTTATGATCTCAGTTTTTACAGAATATGTCTTCTTGTGGTTTAAGCTGAGTCAGTCAATTATGAGTCAACGGGTGCTCTCTCCCCACGTCACTCCAAGGAGAGGAGGAGGAGACTAAAGACATTTGACAGTTGAGAAGACACTAAACTGCTCTAATGAAATATTAATTATAAAATAGAAAGGAAATAATGACATAGATACAATATATACAAAACCTTATCAAGCTCCCAGAATGATATCGCCAGCAAGCACTGGGGAAGTCCCAGACTGGACTCAATGATGGATGGGAACTGGATTCTAGCTCTGTAGTCAGGAAAACAGGATCAGAATCAAAGACAAACAAGCAGATAGGGTCCTTCCTCCTCAGATGTCAGCCATTGAAGAAAGAGGGTTGACCTTTTGATCCCTCAGCTTTTATACTGAGCATAGGCAGCTGGGATGCAATATCCTGTTCGTCAGTTGTGGGTCATCTGTCCTGGCCACTTCTCCCTGTAGGTGGGACCCCTCTCTGCTTTTCTCTTTCTGAACCTCTAATAGGCCAAAGAACAAAATTAGCTGACTTTGGTTCTTACAGCAATAGGTATAAGCAAAAGTCTTTCTGCATATCATTCCTTGGCACCAACTATAAACATATGTCTTATCACTCTGAGAACAAAGTTTTCTACGCAATATGCTGTTAATTTCAGAGAGTTAGAAGAAGCTTACCTAAGAAATAAAATTACTGAACAGAAAGTTGATTCTGTTCTACCTCAAATCAGGACTCTTCTGAAAACAGATATTGAAAGTTATTACTTTAGGTGACAATATTTTCAAAATAACAAAATTCTTTTATGCAGGTGAAAATAAAAAGTTCTAAATAGTTAACATCTGGTACAAAGGATTACCCCTACACATTTGAATTAAGCTTGATGGAGAATTCTGGTTTCACCGACACACGGGAGGGTTTTTCAATGGACTGGAAAATCCTTAAGAACAAATCTATTTTTGTAAAAGGATTCATAGAAAATAGAAAATCATATGCGTCCACACTTGTTATATGCCGTGTTGTGGTTTAACCCCAGATGACAGCTAAGATTATGCATCTGCTTGCTCGTTCCCTCCAGTTGTGATCAAAATAGTTTTAGAAGCAATATTGTTGCATACAGACTTTAATACTTTCTCCTCGTTAAATTGCTAAGAATTACCCTTTCATTGTGGAAGATGAGTGAAAAAGTTACAATTGCATGAACTGTTCTGTTTGTTTATTCGTTTATTCTGCTATATGTGTGGGGGCTGTCCTTTCAGCAAGATGGTGGAAATAAATGTATTAGCACACTGGTGTCAAAAGTTTGGATGAGAAGCTCTGCCTTAATAAAGAGCAAGCGTGTTCTGCGATGCTGGAAATTATTCAAAATGGTCTTTGATTGATGACTGGGGAAACAATGTAAGTATAGTGGGAATACTGACAATTTATTTCATGATTTTGTCTTCTATATACATCCACATCAATTATTTCTAATTTTCTACAAATGAATAGAGCAGGCAATTGGACCATTTCTGGAAATTTGTGACAGTGTTAACAAAAGCTTATTCAAACATTAACAAATAAACAAAAAAACCCACCACATTTATTTAAAAACCATTAAATTGTAGATTGTAGAGGCAGTTAAAAATGCAGGAGTTGCCAATGGAAAGTTTATAAACGGCTAGACATGCATCCATGGGGTACCTGCCTCTAAAGAAATCTTCTGATGTTAAATACCATTAATTCTTTATCTTGTATTTCTCATCTGATTCTTTGGCTAGAGTTTACCTTGACAATAGTTTTTTCTGATAGGATTCAACTCAAGGATTTAAATATTTATGCCAAGGTGAGTAGTAGGCACAAGATCACCGAGAGCCCTTCAACTTTGTGGATATATACTATAGAATAATATTATCAATGCTCTAAACTTCTTTGACTGTACTGAACAGAAATCTAACTTTAATCCACTTCACGTGTAGGTAACTACATTGAAGACACATGGCAAGATGAATCTAACCTCCTGTTCCTTGCAGATGTTTGTACTTCTGTTGACTACTTAGAAAACCTAGATGACTTTCAGATGTCTAAAGTTAGGTGAGATGAATCCCATTCTCACCATCTAGAAAAGCCTCCTTATACCCATAAAACTTAAAATGCAGCACTTCTGTAAAATTTGCCATAGCAGTAATACAGCATTTATTAAGGTTGCCACTTACCTTCACACAGATATTCTTCAAGATACTCACAAGATATTCTTCTAAGATATTCTTCACATAGGAAGTTTGAAAGCACTTCTTTCATCTCTTCAATGAATAAAAAACCAAAGTATATTGTATTTTGGAATTTCTCACTCCTTCTTGTTACAATTATTTAACTTTGCATGCTGTAATTAAATATAGTTCAAACCAGAGAAAATTGGTGTGGAGGTGGAGAACTCGGAAAGCACAGAAGATCAGAAAAGAAATACTCAGTGTGAGTAGGAAGGCAGAGAGAGAATTAAACAACAAGGACAATTAACAGTAGCAGTGGCAAATGAGGGACATCCTGTGAATTTCCTACTGGAATTATGTATAATTTAATCAGTGACAATATTATAAGAGCTTGCACATTTGATATCTTACCGCAGAAACACAATAGCTATCGTGTACAATTGTCAAAGCGACATGGCAAATAGAAGGAAATATACAGAATAACAGAACTGAGTCATAAGATCTTCTAAATAATTGAAATTATTGTGGTAAATCATTCAAATAACCTTTTTTATATTATAAAGCAGCAGAAATAGACAATCTGGTAAACTGCATATATTTATCACTTGTACTCAGAAAGTGGTGTGTAGAAAACTATGGATTCTAGTTGCGATCTAAAGCTTCTGAATGTCATATAAAACAGCATAAAAATGCAAATCAGAACATATATTTGGATAGAATGCTAGGATCTTGGGCTCAAGAAAGTTGTCAAGACTGAAAACACAGCTGAATCCTTGTAAGCTAAGCCCATGGCAGTATATTAGCTATGACTCAAGACTTCTGTCTATCACTGATGGCAACTCTGTCTATCACTGATGGCAACTCTGCAGAACAACCTGCATTCATCCCGCTAAACTATTAAACTCCCGTATGCTCCAAAACACCCTGAATACACCCACAATGTGTTTTGGGTGTCATCCACAGTCGATGTTAGCTCTCAGACTGTGCCAAGAAAGGCTTTGGGAAACTGTTATGGGCATAAATTGGAAGCTTTTCAGGGACCATTCTAGCAGTTTGACAGAATATGCAATACAGTATCCAGAAGTTTTTCCAGAAATTGTTTTATTTACTAATATAGACAAAACCAAAGGCTACAATAATGATGTTGTTTAGTTTTCCATTTACTTTTTAACTGTGTACTTCAGGTATCTAGATACTTTGTTGCATAGTATTTGCATGGTTCTGCAACTGGTAATTTCTGAGTCCTGTATCCTCGAATATTAGATGTGCATCTTGCATTCATTAATAATTTTCATTTTGACATACTACTTCTCTGGATATCAGCATATAGTTATCGGAGACTGTTGCCTATCTGTTACACCAGCCCATAATCTCAGAATTGCTTGTGAGGTGTGAAGACTAAAGTATGGTTCAAGAAGGCTACCTCAGAAATACCTACTAGTCCACTACATGATTTCCAATTTATGTTGCCTAGCAACTCTCCTCTGATATCAATCCCAGCACACAGGTTGGCAAAAAGCTCTACAAAGGGAATACAGATAATCAAGAAACGGGTGAGATATCTGAAAAAAAAAAGAATCTGCAAATAAAGACATCTATATATTAAATTTGCCTTAATGAATTTTTGCATGCATATTCATTTGTTTACTGATTAGTAAAAGAGCAAAGATGTCTTTGTGGTCTATGCACCTTATGATATCGGGATAGAATGGATTTTGAAAATAAAGAAAAAATAAAGATAAGGACTTGCATCATGACAGCTGTAGACTGAAAGATCTAAATGCAAAAATCCATCCACTCTGCATTTAAACTTCCTGAAGTACTGTCTAGTTATTACTGCATGCCTTTCAGAAAGAAAAAATTCGAGAATTAATAATAGGCACATTTGTAATTCTGTCCAGCTTTTTCACACAGATACAAGTTCCATAAATGAAAAGTTCTGGAAACATCAGCTGCTGGAACTGCTCTACAGTATAATCTCAGGTATGTACCATAGCCCTGAAATTTAAGGTATTTCTAACTTGTTTCAATTTGAATACTTACATCAAAGACTGTGTTTTGTGGAAATTCTTGTATATTTGCACAAGTATATGTATCTGGATATAAATCCTGCATTGTGCCCTAGAATATTTTCAGAATTCTGTCTTTAAGTTTGATGTCTACATACGTCTGGAGTCTAGTAACAGAAGTACCATACCCAAGAAATAATACAATTATCAGCTGCTTCCAAGCAGAGCAAATGTTGTACCTCTGTTTAACTGTCTTTTGATAAAGGCCATGTGTAGTTTCCTCATGCATTCAACTACCGCCTTAATGCTTTTAGGTACTCTTTGCACAGGCATAGGAATGGATCATATCAATGAGCACTTCTAAGGCACAGAGAGCTTCTGTCTGGCTTCAGGTGCTTTCCTCTCAGTATATGACTTCTGTGGATCTCAATTCAGTGTCCTCGCTAACAGTGCGAGGAAGTTTAATTTTAATTCTTCTCCCCTTTTTTCTATTGTCCAAAATTGAATTTGGCAACTGAAAACAGTGATTAGAACAAGACATTGTACTCTTCAACCAGCACACTCCGAAAGCCTCTCTTAAGTGCATTTTTTCTCTTTATTCCTGTTCTGATTTTGGCTAGGATAGAGGTAATTATTTTCATAGTAGGGGGACAATCACTTCCCGAGTCCTACTCTCCACGCTGTTCCTGATGCAGGTCAGGATGTTGTTGGCCTTCTTGGCCACCTGGGCACAACTCTTCATCCTGTAGAGAATGTCAAGATAATAAAGTGGGAGACTGTCTATACATCTTCCCAGGTACAGTCAGAACATCCTTTATATGTCCTTCTTTGACACCCTGACCTGCTCTTGGTTAGTCTTCTCCTCTTCCAGCCTCTACTGTCCTATATTACAGGGATTCTTCCACTTTACAGGGCAAAGTAGGAATACACTACCATCCTACATACCACTTGGCAAGAGAGCAATCTTAAACTGCCAGCATCTGTATGCCCTTATAGCAAGAAGGTGTGAGAAGAGGGGGTTTTACTGTGATGCCCTGCAGCAGTTTTCCTTCATGTTACTGTGCTGTCATCTTGATATAACTGAGTCACCTGAATCACTCCAGTTGAAGGCTGTCTATCCACGATATCTTTCGTTGCGTAAATAGGCAATGGGATGTCTGCCTTTAGGCAGATATCATGATTAAATGGAGTTAGGAATAAGCAGTAGCTTAAATTTAGATTTCTATTTTTAGGCATCTGAATCACTTTCCAGCAGGAAGAATTCTGGAAGTACAGTGAGTGGCCATTGTGAGTCAAAGGATCACCCTGCAGTCCCTCTCAGATTTCCTACAAAGAATATGAAAATGCTTTATAGGATCACAATATGCTATGGTTGATCTTCTATTGTGCCTCCAAGGAAAAGAATCATGGGAAAAAGAGTGGAAAGAATAATCATTAGCACTTTAACAAGCAGCAAGTGATGGAGGAACTACCTAGATATTGCATGTAAGAGATGTTAGAAAGCAATGTCAATTAATGCATTATAGATGCTGTACAGCCGTCACATCTCTTATTATCACATTTTCATTTGCTGCATTTGAGTAGAGTCTGGAACACTGACATTTGAAACTAATCTATTGGGAGACGTGCTTCCAAGACTAAAATTAAAATTGTGTGCCTGTCTTTCAGGAGTACAGTTGGGAAGCAAGATATTTTCTAGCATCTAAACATGTGATTAAACAAAGGGTCCTTATTTATAGTATAATCATTAACTTATACCTATAATAAATGTCCATCTTTATTTATTTATATAATTGAATTCATGTTGCTGAATATTGTACTTCAAATGATTCCTCTTTAAAGCAAAACCATTTTTGTGCATATTGCGATTGTAACTGTAGCGATGTGTTGATAATGGATTGCAGAGCTGAGTTTGTTTTAAGGTGGACCATTACAAATTACATTAGTATGTTATATAAAGTTCTATATCAATGAGGATGACCAAAAATTCCATGCAGTAGGGAACCATGGGATTTATTTGAGGAGAACTGTTCTCGTAAATAAGTCATTTCAGCTTTTGGTCAGTGCAAACCTTGTCCTTACAGACCCAGAGACTTCTAGGCAGGTAGGCGTTTCTCCTGTCTTATTTTTCAGTATAGCCAGTCTTGTTTTTCAGTGAGGAGATATATTCATTATGACATATTAACAGAGCATTTGATTCTAATGATTGTCCTTCTGCTATTCTCATGTCCACAGCATCAGCAGAAGACTTCATTTGCTAGTTCTTTTTTGTGCAACAAAAGGTATGTAGTATAAATTGCAAGTTAGATTCAAATTTGTCCTTTAGCTATAATTGCTCTGCAACTGGGTATGAGCCTTTGTTGCACACCCAGTGCACCTAAGTCGTTAATTCCCAAAGTGGTCCAGAAATTCCTCCTGATGTTATCTGCAAAGTGGAGATAATGGACTGTCTGAATATTAGTCATCTTCCCAACAAAGTGTTTTACTAAGCTGCAGAGGACCTCTCCAGGTCAGAATTTAAAACTGTCCCTAAGATTTTCCCAGGTGAAACGCTGTGCCCAGGCCAGTCTGTACGTTCAATGTGTCAACTGACATCCTGGGTGGAAAACCTGGCCCTCACAGAAGCTCCCCAGATAGTTCCTGTGCAGAGCAGACCAGCTATGGTGTAGAATGACTCTTGTAAACAGTCAGTATAAAGTGGTCATACAGAGACAAAAATGGTCAGGACAACCTTTTTGCATGTACTGAGGACAATCAAGAGATGTTTTGTATGCAGTTTAAGATAATCAACAGTAATGGGTCGTTTATGTCAGGGAGCAGCAAAAGCAGGGCTGCTCCCTGAAGCAAGATGGGCTGGGAGATAAGGGTGACCCCAGCACAGACCCCAGCATATACAGGGTGCCGTACCACAGCACCCAAACTAGGCAAGCGATGAGGGTGGCTGCATTGCTGAAGGAGGCACATTGGTAGTCTCAGGACCGTGACAACACAGCAATAAAGACCAACTGGATTATAACATTTTGTAAGAATAGTTAGGGGAGTCTTAGCTGAAAATGCTGTTACAAGCATCCATCATAATTTAAACAATGACTAACCTTCCTGCCTGAGATATCTATCTGATTCTCCACATGAGTATTACTCTATCAAAAAAACCCCAATAATCAGTCTCTTTTCGTCCTTTTTTCCTTTGTTTCATTTTCTTTTGTGTTCCTTTCTAATTTGTATCTTCTTCTTTATCTCTTTTTTTGTTTGTTTGTTTGGGTTTTGGGGGGTAGTTTTTGTTTGGTTTGTTTTCTTTTCTTTTCTTTTCTTTTCTTTTTTTTTCTTTTCTTTTTCACAAGTGCTTTATCTATGACTGCAGAACACCTAATCACTGCTGAAAAAAGTGCTCATTGATAGCAGTGAGAATTCAGGAAAATCCACTGGAGAAAGCCTGACATTTAATCAGTAAAATGCAAACCAGCTATAGGTATAAAGAAAGAATCTGTATAATTTTTCAGATCTGCTTCTAGGCAAAAAAAAAAAAAAAAAAAAAAAAAAAAAAAAAAAA
>VXBW01004161.1:154237-192877 GCA_013400375.1 Thinocorus orbignyianus
TTTTTTTTTTTTTTTTTTTTTTTTTAGGTTTATCAGTTAGTAATAGTCATATTTATTTCCTTCTGTTTGTATATGTTAATTGGTTTTTTAATACCAGATAGTTAATATTCAGTGACTTTTTTCTTACTTTTTTCTATCTTTTCTGAGAATTAGAGATTCTTTATTTCTGCTAGGCTATTAGCCTTCTATTTTATTTTTTACCTGACAATTTTTCCATCTTAAAATAAAAAAAAAAAATAGTTTAAATTCTGTGTGTAGAATTAGGTTAACAAATAAAGGATCCTGTGAATGTATTACATACCAAGAAGAGTTATTTCAACTCCTGAAATGTACATAGCTGATATTATAACTAATGATATTAATAATTCACACTGAAATAAGTATACCATGATGAGCTTGTTACAGTCAATATTTTAGGGTATATTTCAATAATGTCTAAATTATGTAAGGTTACTGGTATGCTGTATTACTAAGCCTGTTATAAAGTTGTGCAAATAGAGCCCGCATGGAAGTATAAAAGTGAATAGTAATTACATAGCACAACCAAATTTCCTTCCAAACTTATTGACTAACTTACATGCAGGTACCAAAGACTTGAATACTTTATGATCTGTTGAATTTTCTTTCTTTCTTTTTTTTTTTTTAATCCATAGAGTAAGAATAGAGTGGAACTTCTCAAAGAACTCTGTCTTTATTATGATGTTAGCCTATCTTCTTTTCTCTTTTGTCAGTATAGTGGCTTAGGCCAAGTTGGCCAATGACAAGACAACAGATGCTTTCCCCGACCTCTCTGTCCAATGAGAGGAAAAAGAGAGATGAAGAGAGTTATGAGTTTAAGAAAAAGCCTAAATTAATTAAATATTAATAAGATAAAAAGGAAATTATAAAATAGATACAATATAAATAAATATATATACAAAACTCTATCAAGTTCCCAAGAAGGTGTAACTGGCAGGCACTGGAAAAGTTCCAGTCTGGGCTCCGGATGAACAGGATTCCAGAACAAACTGATAGCAGTCAAAGGTAGTTGAACTGACAGAGTGCTCCTCAGACACTACTCATTAAGGAAAGAGAGCAATTGAAGCAGAATCCTCAAAAAAGAGCCCTTAAAGAGGAAACAGACCACCGATTTCATCCCTCAGCTTTTATACTGAGCATGGTAGATGGGATGGAATACTCTATTGGTTAGTTTGGGTCATCTGATCTGTCCATGCCTCCCCACGGGTGCAAACCATCCACTGGATGAACACCAAGTCATCTGACACAAGCAAAATGCAAAGCCAAACTGCATCCTGTCTGGTTTAGCTGCTATTCCTAACAGAAATTTTACAGTATCCTAATCACCTTTCTCTGAATGTTTAAAAAAAAAAAAAATAAAAAAAAATCTCTTCTTATATGGACGGGGAGAGTTATCAATAGTGTTCTAGACTACGAGTCATGAACTGGGAGGTGCAAGCAATAAGATGCTTTGCAGCGCAATCTAGATAGGTTGGAGCACTGAGCAGTCATTGATGGCATGAAATTTTACAAGAACAAATGCCAGATTCTTACCTAGGGCAGGGTAATGCTGGCCACGAGTATAAACTGGAAGATGAGTGGATGTAGAGCAGCCCTGCAGAAAGGGATCTGCGAGTGCCTGATGGCAGCAGACTCAATATGAGTGAGTAGCGTGCCCTGGGAGCCAAGAGGGCAAACCACATCCCGGGGTGTGTTCAACACAGTATAACTAGCCAGTCAAAAGAGGTGATTATCTTGCTGTATTCAGCACTGGTGAAACATCACCTTGAATACTGTATGCAGTTCTAGACTCCATAATTTAAGAAGGATGTGAAGGTACTCGATTGTGTCCAAAAAAGAGCAACACAGCTTGTGAAATTGTTGGAGGGAATGTCCTACAAGAAGCTTCTAAGGACTTTGACATTGTCTAGTTTGGAGAAAAGGGATCTGAGACAGTCCTCTACAGATTTCTGAGGAGGAAAAGTGGAGAGCAAGGTGCTGATCTCTCTTGTATCAAATGATAGGACATATGGCAATGGTCCAAAGCTCTATCAGGGGAACTTCAGACTGGACATTAGGAAGTATTGCTTTACAGAGAGGATAGACAAACACTGGAACAGGCTTCCTAAAGAGGTGGTTGATGTTCCATGCCTGTCAGTGTTTAAGATGCATTTGTTCAATGCTTTTAATAATATGCTTCAAGTTTTGGTCATCCCTGAATTGGTTTAGATGATCATTGTAGGTCCCTTCCATCTGAAAACTATTTATTCTATTCTATTCTATTCTATTCTATTCTATTCTATTCTATTCTATTCTATTCTATTCTATTCTATTCTATTCTATTCATTTGTGTAATAATTTTAATACAGTCCTGCCACTACTAGAAAAGTATTTTGTGGCACTTTTTGGTCTTTCCCTTCACTTTTTCAATTTCTACATTAATTTGGCAGTGTACAGGCATGATCATTGAAGTAATTTTCTACTGATAAGTTTTTATTGAGTAGAAACTTATTCTATAAGTGACCCTGCTAAATTTTGCCCCATTTGTATTACTTTATCCTGGAAGATTACCTCATTATTCCCTTAGGATATTCAGGTTTGGCTGTGTATTAACGATATCTCCCAACTCTGTGCCACAAGAAAATTTACTTAGAATGTTCCTAATTCTAGATTAGAATCAGTGATAAAAATATTAAATAAGCTCATTCTCAAAACTGAATCTTAAGAAAATTCAACAGGAGTTTCTTTTAGATGCCTTTTACTCCTTGAATTTTATTATCTCTTTTTTTTATCAAGTTCTTTATGTACCTTATAACTTGTAATTAGCCCCAGTTCAGCTAATAATTCAATAGAAGTAGACTAGATCCATTTAAAAGTATGCTTGTATTTTGAGGTTAGCTTGGCATGATCAGTTTTGTTAACTGGTAGCAAAACTGCCACAAATGTGCAGTATACATGCTGGTTTTCCATATCTAATATGCAACATGTGAGTGCCTACATCCAAGAATGATCCCCACAGACAACAGAATTGTCTATCGTTCTTAGAATTAAGAATTACAGAGCATGCTGAGAGGTCACTCAGAGGCCACAAAGAAGAGGTAGTAAAGTTCCTCACAGTGATATGTGGACAACAGACCATGGACATTTGTTGGAACATTAATTCAGATTCTTTTTCGCTTTTCGCCAATAAAACGCTACATTCACCATGAGGACAGCAAGGAAGAAGAAACCCTAAGGGAGTTCTACAGTCTCCATTCTTTGAGATTTTCAAGAACGTGAATGGATAAATTCCTGAGTAAATTCATAGCTGATGCTGCTTGGAACAGGAGATTGGATTGGGGACCTCCTGAGGTCCTTTCCCACCTGAACCATGACAGAATACTATGACCCTATGACCTTTACTGTATTTTGTTCTTTTTAAAAAGTGTTATCTAAACAATAAAGTGAAGAATAGGAAACTGTTTAGGAAGGTATACACAGAAAAAAACCCAAATTATTCCTAGTAGTGGGAATTTCTTGGAACACTTGAAGTAAAAGATCTTTCGTGGTAGAGGCTGAAACAAGGTAAGTCTGTTTTAAACTTATAAAACAAAGAAATAAAAAAAACTATATAGATTTATATAGTTTCCATATGTGGCATGGAATAATATCAGGAGAATAAGGATGTCACAGAGGTGCTGATGAAATAATAGAAGAAGATAGTGGGCTAGATAACAAAAAATAATGTAGTGTTAATATTAATGAGATAAACTTGCATAGCAGCAATACAGCTAAGAGAAATACTGCATCTGTTTCAACCAGAAATTGGATGTGGTTGGTAAGAAGCATCTAGTCTTGTAAATTCCCTTTTCCATTAAGGGATCAGAAGCTTGATCACAACCAACATGTATTAGAACATCCTTTATTAATTAAGCTGTTGCAATTAATAGAATGAAGCTGTTATTCATAGCAGATAACTCTTTGCCTAGTGTATTCAATCATTCTCTCAAAAATTTCTGTCTCCCTTTCTCTCTCTCACACACATACACTCACTCACTCATAGTTGTGCAGCTTGAGCAACAGCTGGGAGACCAACCCCAGCTCCGGAGCGGAGAGTCATACCATTGCTTTAATGGCTTCCAGGCAGGTTTTCAGAAAGCCCCTCCAGCCTATTGTTGTGTGTTGGTGACCTTGAACAGACATGACTGATTCATGTTGTCCTGAGTTTTTCTTGCAGATTCCATAGGCCTGCTACTTTTGGGAGACTTTCACAAGCTACCCCTCAGCATCTATGTCTTTTCTGTTCAATCAGCTATTTGCTGGTATCTATGTACCCATAGGTACCTATACAACACTTTGACAAAAATGAAAAAGAAGGAACTTTTATGAAAATACAATTCTGAGATGTGTTAGTTTGCTAAAACAAGTACCATGGCCAATACATTGAATAAGAGAGGCAGACGGGTAGAGGATCTGAAATTTAATTATTTTACATCAGAAGAACTTTAGAAATAAAAAGTTCAAAAGAGAGTTAAGCATTGGCTGATATCTTCTTATGTTAATAATGTGATAAACTATAGAGAAATTACAATAATGTTTAGTAATACAAAATAAATAATTAATATTATTAGAAAAACTATCTTTCCGTAATTTAGCCTTAATCTACTGTTAACACACTGTCTCTCTCCCAGTGCTGTTATACAACATTTCTAAGAAGCATATGGCTTGCATTCGTCAATTTCAGTGCTGTATCTGAGGATACAGAATGATGACGCTTTGCCTTTTCCTCCATTACTTTTAAAATTATTAGTGACAGAGCATGAGCTGAAAATTCACATTGGAAATAATCTCTGTTCTTGCAAATGCGAACTTGAGAGACTCTGCAGGACAGACTCTGTGTAATCCTTCCTAATGGATTTGATAAATACAAGATTGAGCAGAGAGTCTCTTACAGGAATAAGCCTGCTAGGATAAGCAGACTTTAATGTGTTTAGTGTACTCAGTATCTTGATTGTTGCCTTCATATTCGTACCACTTCTTTTCCTTACGGGGCAAAGCGGCAGTCCGTGATAATGTGGAATATGGAATAGCCAAGATCTGGCAAATAAATTCTGTTTTGCAAGCAGACTTCTTTGGCACACAATGGATAAACAAGAAGAATCTTTATGCACTGTTATTCAGTCCATAAATTGTTTTGGAAAAAAAAAAAAGGTTTAAGAAAGGTCAAGATAATAAAGTCTGAAAAATAGCTGACTGGACACCCATTTGCTACTCCTCATAATTTTTTCTTTCTAATTTTCAAATGCATTTTACGAGTGTTAGTGAAGCCATATCCCTAACATTTGCTAAAATTAAAATAGAATGTTATGAATACTCTATAACAGGACTTTCCAAGGAAATAAATGAGACATGAAGTTTTTCAATTTTATTTTTGTGTAAACATTTACAAACCTTTCACTAAATACTCATATAAACTCAAGAGGAGTATGAATTCTCTTTAACAAAATATTTTTGGTGAAATCCAAGTTGATAAATGCCTTCTGTTGTCTTTGAACAGCCTGGGATCAGAACTGGCAAAGGGATTTATATTATTCCAAATTTTATAGCATAGAATCAAAGGAATGGTTCTTCCATAATATAGGATGATCTAATTTCATTATTATTCAGAAAAAAACTTACCTCTCATGGTTTCATATATAACTAAAATTTTAAAATGTTTCCATTTAAGACTAATTTATTTTCTAAGAAAAAATATTAGGTAAGGTACACTGCTTTTAGGTTCTATTCTTTTACCACTGAAGCCAAATGAAGGCTCTGTAAAAGATTATGTAACACGAAATTGCCCATAAAATCAAGTACTTAAGATATATAAGAATACTAGTAAATTAAAGAAGACACGTAATTTTTCCTTTTTCATGGGTTACACCAGCATGCCTTTAGGTACAGACTAGTGTCAGAAGAAATATAAATCAATTCCCCTGTAATGCCTCAAAGTACTGCAGTTAGATGGGATATGTTAATAATTATTTTGCATTTTATCATTCTAAAAGTAATTATGAATGTGGTTTTGAGATATATTTTGTTCAATACGCATCTTGGAGTGAAAGAAATTTGTAACTTGTTATGGTTTGCCAGACTTTGTTTTACCAGACATTCAGTATTGAATTCTTTGATTTCTAAAGCTCGACAGACAGAATTGTATGCTGAAACTAGGTTTGCTCCAGAAAATATATTTTTTTT
The DNA here is from genome assembly GCA_013400375.1 of Thinocorus orbignyianus. NCBI lineage: Eukaryota > Metazoa > Chordata > Aves > Ciconiiformes > Thinocoridae > Thinocorus > Thinocorus orbignyianus. The sequence continues at coordinate 160,454 of VXBW01004161.1, forward strand.
AAAAATAATGACAGAGTTAATGAATCTGGTTTTTGTTGTTGACTTTTTGATTTGCTTTTTAAATTTATTTAAATTTGTTCTCTGTGATAATACCTGTGAAACACAAAGTATTGATAACTATATGCTGTCTGGCAATGAAGAGCAATAATGTCAATAGAACCATGTAATCAAATCTCCGGAATGCCACAGTTTTAGATGGCATTGACAGATAAATCAGATAAAAGCGCAATTTTACAAATTCCATGACTTTGCTGTCCAGGAGGAAGGTTAGATGAGCCTGCACAGTGGTCACAGCTGTGTGGTACATAATCAGGGGGCTGAGCTGTAGGGTCCCCTGAGTGGCACTTGGTGCCTTCTGACTTGCCTCTGGTCTCCTCTGTGTGCTCCTGGAGTCTCTGTTTTGTCTCTATCTTTCTGCATGTCTCCAGCAGCACCTTGCACAGTATCTACATGTGTCTCACCAAAAGTCTGTCCTCATGTGTCTCCCCAAGTGACTTTCCTCAGTTTGTTTCTCCAAGTACCTTTCTCATGGGTCTCCCAAAGTGCGTCTCCTTGATATGCATCCTGTGCCTCCCGGATGTCTGTATTTCCCAAACATGAGCTAGATCACTGGAGACTCCCCTGACTGGCGCAGGCTGGGATGCAATGGGATGTTTGCAGCAACGTCAGCGCCAACTGGACTCTCAGGACCTCCTCCACCAAGGGCATCCTGCAGCTTCCAGTTACCCAAACCTGCCATTTAAATTCAACACGTAGACATTTAGCATCAGATCTTCCTTTCTTTTCTCATTCCCTCCTCACTTTTTATGAGCTCTCTCTCATACTTCAAGATGTTCTTCCTGGACAATCTTTTTGATTGTTTCTATTACATGTGAAATATATACTTTTTCCTTCCAGAAGGCAAGTTAAAAGTAAACAAGTTACTTCCTCATCTGAAAGGGAAGGGTTGTATTTTTGTTTTGTTTTTTTTTTTTTTCTTCCAAACACTTGACTTGACTTAAAAGCACATACTTTTCAGTTTCTAAGGAGTTTAAAGAAGTATTTTAGAGCAAAGTATCAGCAGACAGAGCTAAACCAGGATAGACGTTTGTGTGTTGTTACGGTTTCTAGTTTAATTAACTCTTTTGCAAATACTGGAGGGTGACATTTTGGCTTTTTTTCAGGGTTAAGATTGACCTGGACATATGCAGTGCTAAATTACATTTTTTTAATTTCTTAAGCATATCAGACAGTTCTTATATATATGTGTGTGTGTACACACACACACACACACACATATATATATATATTTCACATACAATATGTATTTAAGGAAAAAATAAAATAAAAAAGAGGGGACAAATCTTGTTAGAATATGATTGGAGTATGATACAATTACTACATAGAGTTTTGCTATAACGTGTCTATCTTACTGTAAATAAGCACCATATTTGTGTATTTATTGGTTATAGTTTTATGAACACCAAATTCAAATAAAATGAAAATAAAACAAGCAAGGTAGTATATGGATTTCTCAAAAATGTCCTTTCTTTCTCCTGATGGCTGTTTTTATTCTGTTTCTATCATGGCATCTGTTTGTTTTGGTGGTTTTTTTTTTTTTGTTTGTTCGTTTATTAGTTTTAGTTTGGTTTAGGTTTTTTGCATTTTTTGTGGGGATTCTTTTGTTTGGTTTTTTGTTTTTTGTTTTTTTTTTTTCTTTTCTTTTCTTTTTGGATGTTCAGCTCATAGAAACTGCAAATGGCTGACAGGCTTTTTTTACATGTGTTTAAATTCCAATTGGGACTTAATATCTATGAATTATCTCCATGGTAGCAAATAAACCCATGAAATATAAAGTTTTTTTTTAACATTGGAAGCATTCTTCTACAAAGATTATGTATAAAGCCAATTAAATGGTCAACAAATATTCTATAACTGTCCCAAAGTTTAAGAAACTGTTACTATTGGATACAGTGTCATATGCATTCCATGAAAATGTCCGAGTCCATTTATTAAAGGAAAACTTTGCTTTGAGTGAAATACTTCAGCCATGCTTGATTCTCTGATTCCTGTCTTTCTGACCCAGCTTAAGACAGATCAGCATGTGGACTTTCCTTCATCTTTGTGTAAAACTCTTATTTATAACATGATGTGGATTGAAAATGTTAACTTTACATATTCAGAATCTCATCAGTCCTAAGAAAAGAGATTTGACAAATCGTCCCTACAGAAAGACTGTGACATTCTACTTCTGGGGTTTTACTCTAAGTGAAAGAGCCAGGAAGACATCTAATTTTTAATTAGTTCTCCTCATTTGGGAGATCATATGATTTTACTGGCAGAATTAGCAAGTGAAATCACTTAGGAGCTGCCATGTAAATGTCCTCTCCCCCTAGGGCCTCAGTATATTTAATGAGCACCGTGTTAACCTGGAAACATTATCATTGATTTTAAATGAGAGCAACTCTGAAATTTGAAGGAAATCATTAAATCAAAATAATTATTTTGATTCCTTTCTTGATCACTAATAATAGAAATTGAACTTGTAAGTCTCTTCTATGCATAAAAAAAGGACAATTTCTATCCTTTTCCCCCATTTTACTAGTCATATTAAATAATTTAAATTAATTCCAGACATATATTATGGTGTTTTCTGACAAACAAGATGAACAAGTTCCAGGATGTATTGGAGAACAAACAAGGCTGCAAGTTTTTTCCTCCTTGATTTTTATTTTATAATTTCTTTTGCTAACTTATACAGAGTATGACATTTTACTGAAACAATTTAGAAAAATATTCTGAGATTCTCTGGTAAACCTTCAAGTACCATTTCAGTGCTAAAATTCAGCTATATTTCTGTGGCTAATTTGTGACATTCAATTTGATTATAAGTAAAGACCGTTTCTGTTGTATCGGTGTGTAAACTAATTACTGCAAAATTTACAATGCATATCTAAATTGTGAATGACTGCGCCCTGGAACCGTATAAACAGCTAGCACATCTCCCCTCCAAAAATTCTTGAATAAGCACCCCAATCCTGACTAGTCCTATAGAACTGATGTTCCTATCAAACATTCTTTTATTGCTGGAAAACAAACAATACCTAGAAATAAGCAGAGATTTGAGTATCTATGCTTCTCATTTCCTGTTACATGAATGTACTGCTAATATAAAAGTCTCACGTAAAAAAAAAAAGGAAAGCATTTCCAGTTAAACATTAAGACTGAAAAGCAGTTAGACTAAAACATCAGCAGTAATGAAATGCAATTTTTATGTATGAGTATACATATATATACACATACATATGCATATGGATTCAAACATAATAAGTTTTAGCGAGAATGCCTGAGAATAATATGTAATACATTCAGGCATAATCTAAAAGTATATATTTCCAAATGCCTTCCATACTTTACTGGAAGAAAAAGATGACATATGTCAACTTAAAATAACTACACATTCCCATATTTTTAAACATAAATTCCTGGAAAAACACTAGCGAAAAAGAGGTCTTGATTTCACAAATCCATTCAAAATCAATGGGAAATGCAAGTTTTGACATACAAATCTACCTTAATAATGGAGAAGATGAGTTTAAAATGCAACTTAAAGAACTCTCAAAGCTAAATAGGACTGTAAAAAACAATTAAATACTGCATTTATTGAAATAAAAGAAAATATAAAAAACACATCAAATCTTCAGGAAACTGTGCTGTCTTCAGAACGCCAGAAACCTAGATACTTTCACCAAGGAGAAACTCGTCCATTTTTGACCTCCTCAGAGATATATTCCTTTTAAGTCATTAATTATTTTTAGAAATAATGTATAGGAGCAACACAGTTTCAAAAATTGTAATTAAATGGAAACAAAACCATAAGGGATGCCGGTCAGAGGGACCTGGACAGATTGAGAGGTGGGCTAGTGCAAATCACATGAACTTCAATCAAGAACCAGGGTTCTGCACCCGGGATGTGGCAATCCCAGGCACAAATACAGATTGGGCAGAAAATGGCTGGAGAGCAGCCCTGAGGAGAAAGACTTGGGAGTGATGGTAGATGAGAAGCTCAGCATAAACCGGCAATGCGTGCTGGCGGCCCAGAAAGCCAACCGAATCCTGGGCTGCATCAAGAGAAGCATAGCCAGCAGGTCACAGGAGATGATTCTCCCTCTCTACTTCGTGCTCATGAGACACCACCTGGAGTACTGTGTCCAGCTCTGGAGTCCTCAACATAAAAAGGACATAGATCTGTTAGAANCAAAACTTGTGCATTTTTACTCAACTGAATATTTAGATAACACTTAAAAAATCCGGATTCAGTTAGAAACTGTGTCGCTTTTTTTGACAAGCTTCACTGGTTATAGTCTGGATAAATTCAGGGAACTGTGCCAATTCACTTTGTAATAGATTTGGCCTTCCATTCTCAATACATTATTAACACCATTAATATTAATAAAGCAAAACACTTGAGGCTATTCTATCAAGAAAACTTTTTATTATTATTTTCAGTAATAACTGCATCTGCTCTCCATGATCAAAATCAACACTTGTCATTATATAAAACACTATATCTAAAAATGGAAATTTGCTTCTAAGAACTGTCAAGTAGGATATGAGAATTCATTAAGAGTTGAAAGACTTCTCTTAAACAAAAGCAGGGCACTTAAAAAATGCTTAGAAATCAGCCTAACTAAGTGGAACCTGGAAAAATATATTAGTTAAACAGAAAGAGATCCAATTCTACAGTGCTCTTGATCATGTAGTTATTTGCAGCTGCAGAATATGGGTGTAAATCATTATCATTTTGATATTTCTAAGAATGCAAATTGTATGTGTACTCATGAACAAAATCATTGGAATGTGTGAATTTTCACATCTGAGAGGTCCTATAATTTCTTTCTGTTGTTGGAAAAATGAATATAAAGTTAAATTCTTTATCAAATTGCCAGACAATTTCGGTTTGCAAAGAAGGCCCCAAACTGTGCAATATTTGCATGGCCACAGTAAATGTATATTTTCTGTCTATTTCTCTGTCAACATAGCCCCTTTTGCAACCACTGTCAGATTCTTCTTTACGGTTCTGTCAGATATGTAGCTTAAAGAAAGAAGCCATTCTGACAACTACTTTGCCAATAAACTTCAGTGAATAATATCTTAGTGAATAATTTCTTTGTAAAGATATAAAGAACTGATATTTGTTATGTATAACACCGAAGAATATTCATTCCAGTACTGACAGCCACAATCTGCCTGATTTATAAGCTAGTTAATTTGGTTTTATACAGACATGAGCAATGATCAGAAGTCAAGATTTTCCACTCTCTTCATTTCAAACTTTTCTTGTCTTTATTTTCTGTTATGATTTCTCAAGAAAGCTTATGTGTCCCTTGAGAAGAATAAATAAGAAAGTGTTACCCTAGTAGAAGGAGATGTTCAGCTATGGAAAAAAAAAATAATCTCCAAGTAGTAGTAATTCAACAAGGTATAATCAAATAAATATCTTGATTAGAAGCTGTTTCACACACTTGAAATGTATGGTACAATTTGTTGCTGTATGTCCTCCACCTTGCAGCTCACTGTTTCCTTTGCTTTTTTGGGGCTACTGATTTTCATTCAGTTACATCAAATTCCCACAGAATTTATGAACCATGGCTATGTTGCAGGACAAAATTGCTGTAAGAATGCATATAGAATTCACATTTAGTCTCCCTTACAAATCACAAGTATTGTGAAAAAATCTTTTAAACTCACTATGTGCCTCTCTAGCTCTGAATTTCCACAGAAGAGCTTTGATGTGAGCTGCTGGAGAATCTACTGCTAGACCAGCATATAAAGTCTCACAGACGTTATAAAAAAGTATGGTTATTTCCAAGCTATTGGCAACTCTTGTGACTTTTTTTAATTTTAAAGAATGGCTGGCAGTCAAACCAGTGTCTTGTCTCTATTTTACATTATTTCCTTACAGTCAGAGGACTGGTCCAGGCTGTCAAGGAGTCACATTTAATACACATCTAACACCAAGAAGGTAAAATAAATATCCTGGACTTCCCAGGAAAAAGCCTTGATCATTACATGCATAGATGCTGGGTTGGAGCAGACAAATTCTCCCTTTTGAAGCAGTGCTGCTATGTAATAAAAAACCCCAATATTTAATGTTTCAGAAGAGATATGAAAAGTGTGAAAATAACTCTTGTATCTTCTAAAAGCTGGATGACATGGATTTGGCACCTCTGGAATTAATCCTAAATTTTCAGTTTTTCTCAGCTTTTCAACTACTGCACTATTATTGCAGAATAATTAACTGATATTCTGTTGATAATATATTTTTTTAGAGAGTCATTACTGCAATTTATGAGGGGCAAATATGGTGACAAAGTTTGTTGCGTTTTGAGATTTCTTTAGGTCATTCAGAAGAGGTTGTCAGAGTTACTGGATTCAATGTGCAGCATTGAGGTTCAAGATCTTGGTCATGCTAACAGACCAAGATAAGACTCCCTACAAGCATACACATAAACAAAGTACAGTGATACTAGTGATTTTTAAAGTAAAAAATGACTGGGCTTTATATATTTGTTTTGACATTACATGTCAAATCCCAATTTTGGGCTTGGGCAAAGCCAAATTTCCCACACCCAAATTAGGACTCCAAGGTTACCTATTGGGTCTTACCTGTGATGAGATTTCAAGGGTAGCATTTGCTACAGGCTGGCTCTATCTGTCACTCATGCAGTACTATTATTTTGAAAAGGCCTCTGTAAAGCATCAGTACTTACCAGCCTGGACACAGAGACCTGTGTAACATCTTGGAATAGTCAAATCTGTGTGCCAGCAAGACATCTAAGAATGTTGACTGTAGCTAGTTCCCACAGTAGATTTTGAGAAACATGATTAAATTGTGTTCAGTGTCACAAAAAGTGATTGAGTGAGAACATAACAAGTCTTACTTCTGCCATTGTAATGTATAGAAAATATATCTACTTAATTCAAATGATATAACTATAATCTGATGTGGACGTTCATTTATCAGAGATTAACTATAATACACAAATATAGTTACGGGTATACTATTAAGTACAACGCATTATAAAATCAATGGACATACGGCATTTGCAGAACCAGCAGTCACACACACACACACAAAAAGCAGTTGTCATATTTTATTAATCTTATGATAAACTATCACTGCATTATAATTATGTGAGCAAGACTCTCAGCCAACATCATTATCTGAGCTCCTGTTTTCTTTGAACCTCTTGCAGCTTAAAAGTCCTATTATTTATGAATACATTATTCCAATATAGCAATGATTTATGATAGGTATTAATTTTTTCATGTTTCATATTGTATCTATTTATATATAGTTCTTGGCAAGAGTAACTAGACCAATGTTCCTTAGGTAATGAGCTATTAAGTTCAACAAGTGAACTTACAGTGCCCTTAGAAATAAAGCATTCACATTTACCTCTCATTCATGTCAGAGGTTAATAATTTCAAAAGTTAATAACTTCCATCTAACATGGGTAATCAATGTTATTCTGTTTCAAAACTTGGAATGAATATAAAAATTACTTCAGTAGCAGATATCAGTAGCATCCAAAACTAGAAAAAAAAATATTTTCAGTAACTGAGAAACAAGTAATTTTGTAATTACATTACCACTGAAGAAGGAGCTAAAAACTTACACATTTTAAACAGAGAGCTTTAATTATTTTCATTATGTAAATAAAGCCATGAGATATAATCCAAAAACTTGTGCTATATCTTAAATAAATGTCATGCTGCAGTATTGACCACTATTTAGACAAATAATGATTAAAATTAGAATTTTAAGCTTAGAGGGTAGTCCCATATGTTCTTCTTGTCCTCTATTAATATATCAATATAGAACAAAATTATACCTTATAAGCCTCTAAATTAAAATGTTGCAGTTCCCAATCTGCTTATCAAATGTTAAATATTTCCAAATTATTTAATTTTATATAGTTTAACCTATTCAACTAAATTTAAAAAAAACAAACAAACAAACAAAAAAACCCGAACAACCCAGTTCTCACAGCAGAATCCATTCCAGAAAGGACTCTGTAGAGGATTTTCCTTAAATTGAAGGGATTGTAGAAGCTATGGTACATGCATAAATAAAAAAGAGCAAATCACTTCAATTGAATGAATCGGATGAATTTGTATCACAGATGTAACCTTTTATTTGAAACTGCATCGATACCTGGATTACAGAGAAGTACACATGGCTAATTTCTAAAGAAGTTTTCATGGGTAAGCAGACAACTACATCTTAGTAACTCTGGTTTGTACTGGACAAATTAAGATGTTGCAAAAGACAGGATTAATAGATATGTAGATAATTCTTCTTCATCCACTAGCTTGTTCATGCTTTTCTCTTTTTATCATGACAAAAAATTACTTTAAATCTCATCTTCAAACTGCATTTTTATTCCACAATAATCTATAGCTTGGAGGATAGGGCATACGCAAAAAAAATCAGAACAAAGTATGTTTAAATCTTCAAAATGAAGGAATCTGAATCTCCATCTATTATATCCTGATAGACTGCTGTGTGAAAGGGAAGCAAACTCTTCTTGCTGTGCTCTGTGTCTTCAGAAGAAAGATTGTTAATCACGAGAGTAGAAAACAGCCTTCCTGGAGACTGGTATTCTCTGAAGAGTAATGGCTCTGAACAGATACTCCTCACTATTGGCTAACCATCGGCTCAAGATTTAGCACTCTAGTTTTTTAGTTTGTCTCAAATACAGAACTTTGTTTAGGAAGCTAATAGCCTAAAAAGGATGACTGGGATTTCAGTCTACATTGAACACACCTTACAACACCAATCTGTGTGGTGTGGGTGACACGCCTGAGGGAAAGGATGCCATACAGAGAGACCCGGACAGGCTTGCGAGGAGACCCTGTGTGAACCTCATGAAGTTCAACACTCCAAGTGCAGGGTTCTGCACCTGACTTGTGGCATTCCCCAGTATCAGTACAGTCTGAGGGATGAAAGGATTAAGAGCATCTTTGAGGAGAAGGACTTGGGGGTACTAGTGGAAGAAAAGCTAGACATGAACCGACAATGTACTATCACATTCCAGAAGGCCAATCGCATCCTGGACTGCATCAAAAGTAGTGTGGCCAGCAGGTCAAGGGACGTGATTCTGGCCCTCTATTGTGCACCAGTAAGATCCCTCCTGGAGTACTGCATCCAGCTCCGGGGACCCCAGTTTAAGAAGCATATGGACCTGCTGGAGTGAGTCTAGAGGAGGCCCACAAAGATGATCAGAGGAGTGAAGAACCTCTTCTATGAAGGCAAGCTGAGAGAGCTGGGGCTGTTTATCCTTGAGAAGAGAAATTTCTGGGGAGACCTTACTGCAGTCTTTCAGTACTTAACAGGAAAAATGGGGACAAAGTTTTTAGAAGTCTCTGTTGCAATAGGACAAGGGGTAATTATTTTGAACTAAAAGAGGGTAGATTTAGACAAGATATAAGGAAGAAATTTTTTGCAATGAAGGTGGTTGCATACTGGAAGAAGTTGCCCAGAGGGGTGGTAGATGCCCCACCCCTGGAAGCAAGGTCAGGTTGGAAAGGGCTATGAGCAGCCCAATCTGGTTGAAGATGTCCCTGCTCACTGTGGGAAGGTTAGATTAGATGACATTTAAAGGTCCCTTTGAACCAAAACTATTCCATGAAAACTAAACTTAAAATGGGGTACTGCAATAATATGCTACAGTGCCTAAATTCCTTCCCAAATCTAATCCCATATTAATTTCAGACTTTTCTATTAATGGAGTATGTTAATCATACTAGAAAGATGTTTATTATAGAAATACTTTGTGAGTAGCATTTTTATTGTTTCAAAATGAGCTATTCATACACAAATTATATCTGAAGTAATTATGTCAAACAACAAATTTTGAAACTACAATAGAAAAGATTTTGTTTTTCATAATGTAACTATGTCATGAAATTAGCTTGATGCCCTATTTGCTTCTGTAAAAGCAAGTAAACAAACAAACAATAAAAAAAAGAAAGAAACAATCAAGCAAAAATAATTCCTAATCTAGTTGAGCAGTCTGGCAAAAGAGAGAAGAGATACGCAACACATATGACTTCTCTGTATGATAAGTCACAGAGCATGAAAAGGGATTTGAGTTCTTTGAGAACTCAGAAGGAGTTCTTCTTTGGACTATGTAATTCCAGATAAATCATCTTTGATGGTCATAATGGAAAACATTTCTATGACATAAAAATATATTAATTATATTATAGTATATGTTGTATTAATAATTTGAACTTGTATAGAGGCAGTGAAAATCTTCAGGCGGCTCAAACAAGAATTTTAAAAAAAGAATTGGTTGCATTTTTATGATTCAAGGTCATCTTATGAAATGCCAGGCTAACATATTGCTAATTATTATCCTGTGTTTTTAATTAAAAAATCCTGAAAAATACTTCTGAAACCTTCTGGCTAGACATTTTTGCAGGTTAAACTATACTCTTTAAATTAAATTAAAATAGAAGGAAGGAACAGCACTCTATGAATCTTCTTCAGAGAATTCATGACCAACTCTTAAAAAAGACATACATTTTTTTAAAAGAGTTTCTTCTCTCCCAAGCCTGTTCTTTTCTTCTAGTTTCTTCCACTGTTTTACCAGAGTGCCATTCCTAAAAGTCCATGAAGATCAAAAAGAACCTTTAGAATACCAGAAGTAACAAAACAATTGCTAAATGCTAAATGAACTATCAGTTTGATTTTTTGTTTTCATTTTAAATTTTGCTTCTTAACCATTCTTCATCCATCATTTACATTTTTATTTCTATAACATGGCTGCCATTAAAACTTATATGGCTTTTACTTCTCAGTTTCACTTGGCCAAAACTAGTCCATACAGGATGATCTGCAGGGCGCTTTAACAAGTTAGATTTCTATCCACCCAGCTAGACTTCTGTCAAGGAGGAATGATATGACATGTAAGTCTACACATGGTAGGCATTGCTTCAGCAATTTATGCTGTGCATCAAATTCCTTGAATGTTAAAGTAAGTTTGGCTAGATATTCTTTCTTGCGCCTACGTAAATCTAAACATACAGATTAGTTAAATTTCAAGTAAAGAAGTACTGCCAAAGGAACTTAGTAACTGTGGTGCAATTCAACTTTCAAGTTCATAAAGAACTCGGACATCTCTATCTGTCCATAGACTACATTTAGTTCAGTTATGAAAGCTAGCACATTTAAGAATGTGTGTGGTATAAACACACAAACAGAATACACAGGCAATTCAGGGACTTCTACTGGACTTGAATACACTATAGAAAGAATAACATTAAAAATTCCGGATATTTTTTACCCATCACATGTCGTATCTATTTGAATGTCAAAGCAACTGGATGGTGCCCAATCTTACCATTAGTTATAACATAAACCACAGTATTTAGCTTTCAAAACCACATGTGCATGCAAATTTTAGTGTGTGCAGTCTACAACTAATTCCTGCCTTGTGTGACACTACTTTATTTTATGTTCTTCCCAAATTCACCCTTCTGGACACAGAACTATCCTTCAAAAATCTGTCTTGGTACCTAACTAAAATTTGAAAAGGGTCCTGAAGACAGTACACAGGAATAGAGAGCACAGTCTGTGCATCTACTCCATATGTGAGCAGCAAGCCCAAAGACTGTTAACTGTGAGGCACAGAAGGATCAAGTTCTGAACAATATACGTACAGAAAAACAGACCCCCTGATGTGCTATTTGGAGTTTACTATGCAAATCTATAATAATTAAATTATTATGAATGTTTCAGCTATGTTTTCTTTCAGAAAAAAATGTTAAAATGTAATATGTGGCTAAAATAGAGATGCTAATTTTAAGTTCTCAAAGTAAAACTGCAGCAATTTGTGGTAATTTTCTGTATAGTTAAAATGGAGAGCACAGAAGGAATAATCAATACCTCTGAAACCGGAATTGACTTTGAGTGCACTTTTTAATTAACTTTTTAAATCACAGTTTGGTCTTAATACAGTTTTAACATAATTAAATCTTTTATTCTGTTTGTAATGTTCACAAATATAGACTTTTTTATTTTTATTTAGCCAAAATATTTCATTCTCCTATTTGATGGCAAATCTTCACACAGAAAATATAAATATAATGGACTGCAAAGTTATCAGACACAGTTTTGTAACTAAATTTTTTTTTCTTACTCAGTTAAACTGTACAAATATCATTTAAATGAAATGCAAAAGTCTAACAGCATCTGAAAACAGGAGGGTTTTTTTTTCTAATAAGAAATTTTGAAGAATGTTTTCACAGTATGGGTAAATTTCAGTGAGAGGACGATGTCACGCATGACAGATTGTAATGATGATGCACTAGGTATGACAACAACATAGGAATAAATTTTTTATTTAGGACTAGCGCATTTGAAAAAAGGAACCACAAAACGGTAGGGATTGGAACAGTCTTTTGGAGACCACCTAGTCCAACCCCTCTGTTAAGGCATCTTCTCCTGCTCAAAAGAATACATCCAGGTGTATGACCACTCTGGGCAGTCTGTTCCAGTGCTCTGTCATCCTCAAAACAAAGAAGTTTTTCCTTACGTTGAGACAGAATATCCTCTGTTCCAGTTTGTGCCCATTGTCCCTTGTCCTGTCAGTGGGCACCACTGAAAAGAGCCTGGCCCCATCGTCTAGACATCTGGCCCTTGGATATTTAGAATTCAAACCAGAAGGTTATTATACTTATCTGAAGTCTCTCAAACATCAAATACAGTGATGCTACTGGAAAAGTTGGCTGATTACAGATATGTTAGGAGGAGGGGCACAGAAGTGATGGACACTTACGACTATTTCTTCTATAATCAGTTTTTCATCATTGGCATATTGGTCCTTGTAGTTACCTGTATTAAAATAAAAAATCTGTACTTAAAAGAAGTGTCCATAAGCATGAAGATTAGTTTTAAGTAGCTGTGAAGTTACAGAAAATTGCAAGTTTGTTAGGGCTGCAAGACCATGACTAGGCTGCTGGCTGGACCCTGCCCCAAGGTGATGTTAGCTGAGCAGAACATAACATGGAACAGGAAACTGCAAAAAATAATAGACAAAAGTGTGAACAGTGTGAGAAGCAGACATAATTTAGAGATAGCACCGTGAGGGACAGGCAGGGCTGCACAGGTGTTAAAGGCAGAACTATCTGAGAAATTACTTAAATTCATGCATAATTGGAGTAGGAGTACTGGGGGCCTTCATGATGGTAGGTCATGATGAGACCTGCAGACCTGCAATGCCAAGGTAATCACATCAGCAATAACTTAACAAGGCTGAGGTTACCTACGTAATGATAACATAAATACCCAATTTGGATAAGGATGTAGTAAAATTGGGACCAATAGGGAAAAATTAATTGAGGACATCTAGGAGGAGATTGGAGCATAGCAGGTACAAGGGTAGCAAAAATGAGATTCAAGATAAAGGAAGAGCAGTAACAAGGTATGCTAATGTTGAAACTCCTGCTGCCTGGGTGTGCCTGCTGGGCAGCTCTGCACTTGATCACTGTAGCCTAAACTTGGACAAAGCCTGTTGCTCTGAGCATAACACAGGAGTGAATCCTGCAGGCAGGATGGCTTGGGTGGAGTAGTCTCCCTGGTTAACAGGGCCAGGTAAATCAATAGTATGTCCAGATCAGGTCTTGTTCCTGACAGTATCCACATCTGCCCATCACTTCTTACTGGTATGATATTTTGACACAAGCTTTGCCATGCAACTCATAAAACTCAGATTCCACCTTTCTAGCCGATGATGTAATTCTAAATAAGAAAAAGGCACTCACTGGAAAAGTGATATCAATGTTTATTGATTCAGAGAGGTCAAAGCGAGAGCTCTCTTAAATTATTTTAAAAAATTGTAATGATTCATGGTTCATGATTTCTCCAAGTACAATTAATAATTTGTACATCTAATATTACCAGAATGCTTCTTTCTTTGGATTCCAAACAGATGGAGATGTGAAACGGGCAAAAGATATGAACGAAGACTATGCATGCACATCGGGTAAAGAACTAGAAAAAAAATTGTCCGAGATCTGGACCAATTAATTTCCAGTACCTGAGGAAGTATACTGTCTTGAATATATTGTGCTTAAATAGCACTTAGTCACTGTGATGTTTGGTAATGCATGTGTACACATACAGTGTCACTGGGCATAACTCCCCTAAGTGGTATCAGCAAAAAGGCTATGAAAAGTAAATACATAAAATACACTGTAGTAAGAAGACAGAACATTCTGTTCAAAATAGTCATTAAATTTCTTATTCTGTTTTCTTTTTTTTCATGGTGTCTTTATCATCTCCATGGAGAACTTTCAATATTCAATGGCTATGTTGAAAATAATACAGAATGATCTGCAGAAAAATACAATCTATTGAGCTGAGAATCAAGAGCTACACCTGTTGTAGAATCTATTGCTTCAAGACTAGATATTTATTACCTTGATCTTTATTATCAAGTAAACTTCAACAAGCCTAAAAATATTCTGCATACCTTCTCTCCCTCCTTCTTTATATCACATACTTTCTGTATAAAATGTGTGTAACAGATTTTTATTAATCTAAAATATTTTCATCTCTTTTACTTCAGAATTTTACATCTGGCTCCACAGCAGACATTAAATTTAGTGAGCAACATAAGCTGAATGCACAGAAGGAAGAACATAAACTTTCAGAAGGAAGGAATAGAAGTCTGCTCCATTAATGGTAATGGCTTTTCTAGTTTAGAAACAATTGAACATGGATTTAAAAAAGTATCAGTTCCCATCTTGGCTTCTATAGATTTACCTTCCATTTACAGTATTATGAAGCACAATGAGGACTTTGATCCTGCAGCACTTTATTATATTCAGTAAAGAAAGAAAATTTATCAAAACATGGAACACGGAATCTTTCAAATTTCATACAGTACAGGACAGATGAAAAAAAGACTACTACATAACCAAATTATAGGATAATATCTAATTGTTTTAAGAGATGAAGGAGGAAGGGATAATATGCAGGCAGATTAAAATAAATGTTGGTTAAGAAATATAAAATCCCCCAAAATAACAACAACAACAAAAGTTCTATAATCTGGTATAGTTTTAGTATAATTAATATCAGTTTTAAATGTACAGGCAAAGCACTCAGCTATCCGTTACTGGCTTCTTTTTCTTTACTCACAGGAGTCCCATTCATTGAAATTGTTGTATATCAGCAACTCCTACACTGAGAGATCATTTTCAAAGGCATATGTGAAATGGTCCCTTGTCTTTTCAAAATACCATGAAAGTTACAGCCTCAATGGCACTTACAGTCCACTTCAGGAGACATGGATGAGTACATGAATGATGGCAGTGACTTTGGAACTCCTAAGTAGGCAATGGTCACAAATTAACTCATCACCTTGCAGAAGTGTCTTGTTCAACACTCTAGCTTACATTCGTTCAATGAAAAGGCTAAAAAAAAAAGAAAGAAAAATATGTAGGAAAATCCAGAAATCGATTAGAAAAAGACCTGGACCTACATGCAAATAATGACTTTTTATGTTCTCTAGCGTATTACATCAAACTGAGTTCTGCATTTCTGTTCTTCTGAACACAAACATCCCAGATACTTTATGACCAGCTGAAAAAAAAGTCATGCCATAAACTCAGTTAAGTCAAAACTTCATGAGGGGGCTTTTGACTCTGAAACTTTCTTTCATGGCGATGCCTAACTCATGTCTATCTTGATTTATTCTCAACTCATGTAGATGACGCTTTCAGTGAAATCCAGTTCTTCTTACTTATTATTTTACATTTCTATTGTCTTCAGGTTTTCTGGCCATTATGTAGATGGGAGTCCTTGTTTTCAAGTACATGATACACCATAAATTAGCACTAAGATGCTAATTTAAACTTAAAAATGAAAATTTCAACCTGGATCCCTAACATAGATGTTGCAGTGCTAATACTTGTAATTTTTTTTTTCTTTTCTGGATCTTCACTACCTTGATTTTCAGTTATTTGAAATGGAAAATGTGAAGCAAATATAACATATTATTACTTTCAATGCCATTTATGTGAATAAAAATGAATTTTATATTGGGGTGTTTTCCAAGAAATGTTTACTGCCAAATGTTAATGAACACTAATTTATATTTAATCAGGACAGTATTTCACATAAATTCCAATTAACAGGAATACACTTTTCTATTGCCAAGAGATAAGTGATGTTCAACAAAGTTTAAAGTATATCTGAAATTCAAATGTGATTTTGATGCACAATTTAGTAAATAAATATTAAAAGATATAGGAGCCAGTATGTTAAGCAGTGACATACAGCTTACTTAACAAAGAGATCTTATTCATGATTCAATGTCAGATGTTTGTGAGTGAGAGCACCTGTAGTTCCTAAGTTCTGTGGTCTCTTGGGAATATCAATGGGCAGCTACCTTTAAAAGTACTAAGAGAAATATTTACAAATAAAAAAAAAATTTTTGACACTGAAGAAATTGTTTCTTTTTTGCTTGTTTGTTTTGGAAAATGAGTTATTTCTCTCTAAAAATTAGAAATTATACCAATGTTAAGAAAACAAGCTTTTAGAAATTTGTGAAGACAAGTTTAAGACAAATACTGAGCTTGAAATTCATATTTTATTAGGCGTGAGCGTGTGTTACATGTAAATGTTCAAATTATTTTCATTGACAATTATTACAGTTTTTAATACAATAAAACTGATACTTCAGATGCAAACATACACACAACAAATTCCAGTAGACAAGTGTAACACTTGACCAATGGGTTCAGCTGTTTGTGATCTGAAGTTTAGTTTTCTGCAGCAGAGCTATGTGACTTTGACACAGTTTTGCTGAGAAAATTATTTTAAGTCTGAGAAAGTAAGTGGTCTAAAGCCATGGAAGATTAAAAGAAAGGCGAGATAGGAGAAAGAAGGAAGTGCAGGTGTTGAAACAATGATAATCAGCAGGTTGGCAACTCAGTATGAAAAACGCTTACATGAAAAGGTAATCCTGAAAAAAAATCTGCAACATCAAGAATCAGCCTGATTGAAGAAGAAGGTTCTTCCCCATCTGAGCACTGAGAAAGGAATATTTCTGTAGGACTTCTAAGATACAAGGTCAATATGAGGATGTTGCTGGATGCTCCCTTTGACAAGTGATTTCAGTCCTTTGTGTCCCAGTTTTTCCATCTGTAACGTAGCTGTACAGATTCTGATTACTGTCATGAAGTGTTTTGACACTTTGATGTCATTAAGAGCCACCTACAACTACTACTCAATTAGTATAAAATTAATGAATAGGTGCCTTTTTATATAAAAAAAGAAATAGTGTAACATTTCACCCACCTCAGATTTCATGATAAGTCCCATGACCGAGCAACCAAGACACACTCCCCAAGCTCCTTGACTAATCTGATAATTCAGCATTTAACCCTTATTTACTATATTTTAAAAATAGTACTGACTTTTGTAGGTTACAAAGAAAGGATGGACAAATACACGTCAGTAGGATGAAGAAATCAAATCTTAGTCTTTTCTTCATTGAAGCCAATGTTATGACTATAGACTTACCTTTGGATTTGAATGCTGGGAATTCTAATTATGATACTTCACTGAGAGAATGGCTGGTCACTGGAACATGCTCCCTAGGGACACAATCATAGCATTATGCCTGTCACAGTTCAAGGAGTGTCTGGACAACACTCTTAGTCATATGGTTTAGTTTGAGGTAGTCCTGCAAGGAGGAGGGAGTTGGACTTGACAATCTTTATATGTCCCTTCCAACTGGATATATTTTATGATTCTGTAACTTATAACTGCCCAGCCAACTGAGACTTACCAGGAAACAGTATTAGGGAAAGCAAGCATATTAGTGCTTTGCATGGTACTTTATTGGTTGCAGCTATCTACCCCATATATTAGCTAATAAATAATTACTTTCCACTCCTATGATAAAAGAAACCCAAAAGAGGTGACCCAGAAAGAGGGTTACCTTTGGTACAGTAAGGTTAACCCAGCCTTCACAATTGTGCTAAGGAAATTCGAAATAAACCTACAAACAAGGATGAAAACTAGTTAACGCTTTCTACTTTGAAAATTTATTAACATAAGTACCATTTCAAGAATAGCAGTTTAAGATAATTTCCATTATAGGAAATATCTTGCTTTAGGCATTACTGTCATGTGATTTAGAGTTTAAAAGAGCTTTAAGTTCTTGAATATAGGTTAGTGTCATGCTGATTTTAAATTGGAACAATTTTGAGTATGTTTCTAATTTGTTCTAACTCTGCAGTTTCTTCAGATGTATCATAAATAATACAAAAATTAAATTATACTAGTGTAATTGATTTCGTTTGAACTGTTTTTATACTTCATTAAATATTTCATAAACATATTTGCTACTACATTATGAAGAAAAGACAAAACAAATTTGTTTTAATATCACTCAATAACATTTTTTGAAAGAATACTATGTATCATGCTGCAGTTTTTATACTTGTGAAGGTCAAAAACATTTTGGTTTTTTTTTTTATTCTTTAAATTGCTCAGAATGTCTACAGTATACTTGATGTCAAGCACAATACTGTTAAAATAGGGTGTCTGAATGTGATTAGTTTTCTTTCACTCTCCCTTTCTACATTCATGCACGTCAGCATTACATATTGACATTCATATATTTGCAAAAAAACATACAGATAGTATAGGCAAAATCCACACAGTAACTCTTACCATCTTCCACTTCTGCACATAAATTCCTATGCTCAACTAGTTTAAGATGTAAGGGTCTCTCCAAATAGATAAAACAGCGATTTCTTTGCCAGTAATATTTATCCCTTTTTGTCTGTGTGTCATTCATGAAATCGTGATTGCAGGACATACCTTTCTTTGAAAACAAAGCAGTGGTAAAAGTAATGTTTATAAAAGATGAAAAGACTGCCTTTACTTCCAGAATAAAGAAATGAGTCATGAGCTGCCACAATATAACTTCAAATGCCTTTTCTCCAAATTTATAGTTTTATTCATTTTTTGTACTCTGTAAACTTAAAGTCAGAATATTACCTAAAATAATACATCTCTTTAACATCATCAGAGACACATGTTTAGAATTAAAGCTAAATGACTGATGAACCAATATGAACAAGGCAATAGAGCTGCTTTCATAATTAGCAAAACAGTAGAGGAATGTAACTTTAAAAATGGCGTTTCCAGAAAAGTCTTGACCAGAGTTAAGAATTGCAACTCTAAGGAAACAATACCACTATTCACTTGAAAATTATTGAGCTGATCTGAAATAATTGCAAAACAAGTAAACAAAAAAAACTCCAAACACACAAACAAAACATGATTGGTTTTATCAAAGACAGCAGTACTAGTTAAGTAACAATATTTATCTGTTCATTTTCAAATTTCTAAGATCAAGTACAATGGATTAGAACTGCATGCTATTTCTTCTCCACAGTTCTATGTACAACTGAACAAATGCATTAGCTTTCAATTAAATGTTTTGGGGTTTGTTGTTTTTTTTTTTGTTTTTTTTTTTGTGGTGGTTTTTTTTTAATGAAAATCATAAAATTGAAGCTTTGGATGTAATTAATTTAATTTAACTCTGACATACATTGTAGATGTTAAAAACCAGTTCCTTACCTTAGTCTACTATTGCAATTAACAGTGATAACTTCTGGAGATTGCTTTGCATCACACTTGACAGATGTTTGAGACAGCTGTCATGAACCACAATTTGGAGATGCTGTCTTTGCCCTGCTGATCATGAAGAAAACTCATAGTGATCAATTTAGACACAAACAAGAAATATTGTAACCTGGGTTGCACAGCTGAGCAACAGTATAGAAGCAGCACCTTAGGGAAAAGCCAAAGGGCTCAGTTATATTCGTGAATGAAAGAGAACAAGGGAAAAATTTTACATTTGATTGTCCACAATCCTTAATTGCTAATTCACCATTTGTTCTTTTTTTGCACATCTGTCATAAGTTATCTTCAAGAATCATCTGCCATAAAAATATCTAAGTGTAAGCAGTCTTTCTACATTTGGCTATTGAGCTAGTATTAATTTCCTTGCTTCAGTAAATTAACAGTAGGCAGGATGGCCAAAGCATGGGGAAAAAAAAAAAAAAAAAACTAGGATAGGAAAATAATCTGTCAGTTTATTGGAAGCAAAAGGATAGATAAGAAAGGGTTGAGTCATTACTTAAGGAGCATCAAACACTGATGATGCTGGGAAGGATGAACTGTTTACACCTCTCCTGCTTCAGTTTTCATTAAGGAGGTTATGCATGAATGGTCATCACACCTACACAGGTTAAGGAAAAAAAGTTACTTATCTCAGTCAGATGAAATTTCATCAGCTTGATGAAATTTTCTGTGGAGTACTTAGAAAAACGGCTAAGGAAATCTCACGTTAGCATTATCTTTGAGAACAGAAAGATAATAAATGATCTTCCAGAAGATTACAAAAGGGCAAACATAATTATTTTTTTTGAAAAGGAGGAAAAAGGTCAGAGTTACCTAGCTCCAGTTGATGAAAAATATGCTAGTACAAAAATATGGAAAATCAAAAGGTGTTTATTGTCAGCCAATAAATCATGCTATAACAAACAAATTTACTTAACAGGGTACCCCATCACATTAGTATGTTAAAAATGATAGGTAATTCAAATAGTGCCTGGTAGTATTTTCTTAAATTACCTAGAAAATTACAGTGAAGAAAAATCTACTGCAAGGTGAGTGTATAAATGGCTAGAAAACTGAATTTAGCTGTTGTTCGTTGCTCACAGTAGAACAAGAAAAAATGTTGAGCATGTTTACATATGCATTTGTCTTTACTTCAATTCTGTTCAATACATTTATAATTTTATAATAGAAAACAGAGTACAGTATTCAATTTGCAGATCACTTCAGACTAGACTAGGTTTTGGAGACCACATTAAAATTCAAATGATCTTGAGAAACTGAAGTTGTTCATCTTCAGAAAAAAGCCCCAACAGAATGTTTGCTGACAGTAATGCATTTTTAGCTTAAAAGAATATGAAAGATAGTTGTTAGCTTCACTTAATAACTGCAGTCTGATTGTCCAACATTACATATGAATGCTTGGGACAAATAACAAAATAATTCAAAAAGGTTACCAGAATGATTCTATCAATTAGAATTTTCTTCAGTCCTCCCATTGAGATCATCAGAAATAATGTTTACTTTTTTTGGACATTTTTCTAACTAAAGTTCAAACATATCTAAAGATGATACTTCAAACTGCTCATACAACTTGTATTGAAAAGGTTAACACATCTTCTGGCCACTACAGTGGCCTAGATACTAACCATCTTTGTTATTTAGGTCTCTTTATTAGTTATATGCTGTAACAATCCAACAGTCAAACTCAAGTTACACCAAAATATAGAAATTTATGTCAGTCCTCATTTCATATACTTGCAGCTAAGAAGAACATAACACAGCTAAATTTTACATATCTAATTTTTCAAAGAATCATAGAATTATAATATGATAACAGTTGGAAGGGACCTTAAAGATCACGTAGTTCCAACCCCCCTGCCATGTGTAGGGACACCTCTCACTAGAGCAGGTTGCTCAAAGCCCCATCTAACCTGGCCGTGAACGCTTCCAGGGATGGGGGATCCACAACTTCTCAGGGCAACCTGTTCCAGTGTCTCACCACCCTCACAGTAAAGAATTTCTTCCTAATGTCTAATCTAAATCTCCCCTCTTTCAGTTTAAGCTATTACTCATCGTATCACTACTCTCCCTTATAAAGCGTTTCTCCCCATCTTTCCTGTAGGCCATCTTTAAGTACTGGAAAGCTGCTACAAGTTCTCCCCAGAGCCTTCTCTTCTCTGGACTCACTCTGGCAAGTCCATGTCCTTCTTAAATTGGGGGCCCTGGAGCCAGCCACAGAACTGAGTACTGCCAGTGAGTAGAGGGGAAGAATCAGCTTGCTGGCCATGCTTCTTTTGATGCAGCCAGTCCAGGACGCATCTGGTTTTCCAAGTTGCAAGTGCACTCCTCAGAGCTGCACTCAATCTATTCTCTGCTCAGTCTGTATTTGTGCCTGCGATTTTCCCAACCCATGTTCCTTGCACTTGGCCTGGTTGAACTTCATGAGGTTTGTAGGGACCCACCTCTCAAGCCTGTCCAGGTTCCTCTGGATGGCATCCCTTCCCTCCAGTGTGTCAACTACACCACACAGTTTGGTGTCATTTGCAGACTTGCTGAGAATGCACTTAATCCCACCATCCATGTCACCAACAAAGATGTTAAACAGCAGTGGTCCCAGTACCGAACCCTGNTCCCTTATAAAGCGTTTCTCCCCATCTTTCCTGTAGGCCATCTTTAAGTACTGGAAAGCTGCTACAAGTTCTCCCCAGAGCCTTCTCTTCTCTGGACTCACTCTGGCAAGTCCATGTCCTTCTTAAATTGGGGGCCCTGGAGCCAGCCACAGAACTGAGTACTGCCAGTGAGTAGAGGGGAAGAATCAGCTTGCTGGCCATGCTTCTTTTGATGCAGCCAGTCCAGGACGCATCTGGTTTTCCAAGTTGCAAGTGCACTCCTCAGAGCTGCACTCAATCTATTCTCTGCTCAGTCTGTATTTGTGCCTGCGATTTTCCCAACCCATGTTCCTTGCACTTGGCCTGGTTGAACTTCATGAGGTTTGTAGGGACCCACCTCTCAAGCCTGTCCAGGTTCCTCTGGATGGCATCCCTTCCCTCCAGTGTGTCAACTACACCACACAGTTTGGTGTCATTTGCAGACTTGCTGAGAATGCACTTAATCCCACCATCCATGTCACCAACAAAGATGTTAAACAGCAGTGGTCCCAGTACCGAACCCTGAGGAATGCCACTCATCACTGGTTTCCACTTGGACATCAAGCTGTTAACTGCAATTATGTGAGCACAACCATCCAATCAATTCCTATCATCCAAACTATCCACCTGTTAAATACATATCTCTCTAATTTAGACATGAGGGGCAGTGCCAAATGCTTGGTACAAGTCCAGGTAGATGATGTTAGTTGCTCTTAGTTTATCTACCAATACTATAAGCCTATCATAGAAGGCCACCAAATTTGTCAGGCACAATCTGCTTTTAGCAAAGCCACGTTGGATGTCACCAATCATGTCCTTATTTTCCATGTGTCTTAGAAGAGATTCCAGGAGGATCTGTTCCATAATCTTGCTGGGCACAGAGGTGACACTGACTGGCCTGCAGTTCTCCAGGTCTTCCTTTTCTCCTGTTTTAAAATCTGAGAGTTATGTTCCCTCTGTTTCAGTCAATGGGAACCTAAACACACTTCAGGACATCTCAAATATGATGGAAATTGGCTTAACAACTTTATCCACCAGATTGTTCAAGACCTATGGACTTCATCAGGTCCCATTGACTTGTACCTTCAGGTTCCTTAGATGGTGTTTTACTTGATCATGCTTGATCTTCACAGTGGGTCGTACCTCATTCTCCTAGTCCCTGCCTGTGCCTTCTGTGACTTGGGTGGTGTGGCTAGAGCATTTGCCAGTGAAGGCCAAGACAAAAAAATCATTGAGTACCTTGGCCTTCTCCATGTCCTGGGCTACCAGATCTCCCATTTCCTTCTGGAGAGGACACACATTTTCCTTAATCTTCCTTTTATCACTGATGTACCTGTAGAAACTTTTCTTGCTGCTCTTGATGTCCCTGGCCAGATTGAACCCTATTTAGGCTTTAACCTGGTCCCTGGCTGCTTGGAAAATTTCTCTGTATTCTTCAAAGGCTACCTGTCCTGCTTCCACCCTCTGTAAGCTGCATTATACATAACATTATGTAACTGCACAATTACATTAAATATATTATATAAAATCGAAATTGTACATTATGTGGTTTTACAGACGTAAAATTACAGATTACATTATGTAACAACGTAATATGTTACATTATGTTCAACATTCTGTAACTGCTAAAAAGTACTGGAATATATTAGGAAAAATGTGGACTTTCTATCATAAGCATTTTTTGAAAACTGAAAAATACCTGTCAGAAATAGTTACAGGTCACTCAGCTTTGAGAAGAAAGGATTAAAATGTGTTTTTAGGTTCATTTCCATTCTCTAATTCTGCAGTGTACATTTTGTCTACATTTTTCTTGAAAAAAGTGACTATGTTGAAACATAAAGTTAGAACATACTTGTCAGAAGTTACAGTCCCGTAACACTGAAATCTGTAACAGTTTTCCAGTATAAAAAAAATGTTCCTAATGGGTTAAAAATATACTTTAGTTCATTAGTTAAATCAGAGAAAACATAGTAGAAAAACAATTCTGCATAAAAAACCCCAACAATCAGTATGTGAAATATCACCTATATAATACTGTAAATTGTTAAAAAACCTAAAAGTGTCCTATCTGCTTTTGTATTTTGTAGTTAAAAAGAGGAAATTTCAACCAGTCTGTGATCTTAAATTGTAATGTTAAACTTATTACTGTAAGTGTCAAGGCATTTGGGTGGAAAACTATCTTCTCAAATCATTTAAGCAATTACAATAACCTCATCTGAATCACAAAACTTTTTTCAAGGGAAATAACCCCAAGTATATTCTCTGGGACCCTCAGTTCAACCAAAAGTAAGCAGACTGGAAAAAAAAAAAAAAAAAAAAAAAAAAAATCCTCCAATACCTGATTTTTAAATTTGATCAGACACTGAACATAAACAAATAAAAAACTATAAGTAAACATAATGATAAGCAAAGCCCCACCTCTCCTTTTCTGAAGGAAAGACAAGAGAAGCATACGAGAGCTTATTTTATTGCCTTACAGTATGCTGAAGGATTCTTTTAAAGAAATAACACATTTCTGCAAGAAATACTCAGACATCTTCTGAATTTTTTAATTGGTTATTTGATTGCGATAGAAGACAAAATAATAATATGCATGGTAAATACAGATTTCAGTGTCATTAACAGTTACTTTGAAATTATAACGGCATTCAGAGATCCCCACCAACTCTACTACATGTTCATTTCCTTGTTAGATTTCCCAGAAAGGAAGATGATTTTTTTAACCATGAATTTAGAAGCTGCCCAAACATTCTCCAGTACTTGTGAATAACAGAAGCAATGTTTAAGTCACCACAATGTAAAATTTTTAACTAATGTTAATAATGTGGTGATAATCCACTTGGACAAGCAACATGTATCTCAGTTGCAATCAGAAAGTTTAATTTTTGTGGTAAAGAAAACATGTAACCTCCTAAACTAGAAGTATACAATTTTTCAGTCTAGGAATCTGTCTACTGAGATCAGAAAATATGGGAAGTATAAGAGAGTAGAATTTTGCTGTTAAAAACCAACTCAAGCAACAGAATACACCTATGTGAGGATAGAAGGAGTCTTACATAGCATGAGACACACCTGAAAATAGGGAAATGTTTCTCCTGTAACTGCATGCATTCAGAAGAAATTAAAGCAGTATGGACAGGAAGCTACAGCCTAAGGGCTGGAGAAAAAGTGAGAAGACACTGTTCGAGATTGCTGCTTATTCAGATGCTGGAGAAAGACATACCGGGTTGAGAGAAAGTTACTCAGAAAATAACTTCTCCAATGATGTGACATTAGAAATCTGCTGCTATCCCAATTGATTTGTACTCTTAAGAGCAGTCTAAAAGCCTTTAGTTTTCTGTCAAATACTGAAAGGTTTTCAAGGGTCAAAAGCACCGAAACGTTGTGGTTGGGTTTTTTCAACTTCAAAAGAACCTATAAACTGAAATATAAGAATCATAAGGTCATGTCTAGAATGGTAAACAAAATCACCAAGTGCTTGTTCTCTGCTCTGTTCAGGCTCTAGGACTCAGGCCAAGCATGGCACAATTTAGCACCATATGGCTAAATGCTTTTACCCTCTGAAACACTGGCTATATCCAAAGTGTCTACTGAGTATGTTTCCTGATTTGTGCTAACTTGTGAACTACTTTGCAGGATGCTAGTTTGTACAACCCAAAACCATTTTAATGATTGTGACAATTCCTTTTTAGTACTGACCGTCTTATGCCAGTTCCATTGGCTGTTTAATTAAGTCTAATTTAATTTACTAGTATATGTGTAGTAGTAAAATCCTAGATTTTTTAATAGCCTTTTTTATATTGCAAACTATGGGTGCCTTCATTGCTGTGATTTGCTAAAATATAATATTTGACAGAAGCTTTTACTTCAGATTGAAAAATAAATGTTAAATAAAAGATCAGCGAGAAACTGCATATTTTTTGAACAGATCATGAAAGCAAACCTGTTCCAAGAAGGCTCTGAGTCACAGAAAAATGACAGCAACTATTATTGAATCTAGCTAAGAAAAAACATCCCTTTTTCTTTGCATCAGTAGAATTTCCACAGAGAAGAGAGCTTAGTAAGATATCATTCAAAGAAGCACTGCTAAAAGTGTTGGATTTAAATCAAAACAAAACAACATAGTGATTTTAATAAGAAATTCTATCACCTAAAATAAACAGGAACAGCTTCCATGTGAATTAGCAAATGGGACAAATGAGCAACTCCCAAATGATAAGGTCTAAGGTATCACGTGGAGCATGGTACAGGAGCACAAAGGTATGTGTTCTGCCAAACCTGTATGATGGAGTTCAGCTGTTTCTCTTTACCATAATTTGGGAAAGAAGGCATGACACATATTTCAAATAAGGGTAGACAGTAGCCAGCTTGGGAACTGTAGGTAAAAAACATGTATTTCTCAAGAGAACTGATAACCATTGCAAACAGAGAAATTGTGGGAACTGATTTTGGAGTTGAAGAACCTTAATTTTCTTTAATTTGCTTACTTTTCTAAATTGAATAAGTATTTCTCTGGTTTTACAATGTTTTGTTCTGTAGTCTTAGTTTATTTGTGAATCTTTATCCATAACAAATCATGTAGCGTTTACTCTTCTTAAGTGAAATTCTCTGACCATTTAAGAACTGCTTTAGGGTGTATTTATACAACTGCTTGTGATCATAATGAAGTGGTTTAAGAAGAGAGTATCCCTCAAGCTAATATAAGATAACTGACTGTGCTCTTCTAGGCTCCTGCAATGCAGAATAAAATGTATCTTTTCAAATCACCACTGGGAGCAATTCATATGTCATTATCCAGCATTACTAAGGAGGCAGTAAACAGCAACTGTGGAGAAGTAATTTTTGTTACCCCCTGAAATAAATGTAGCGGTCATGTCACTACACTTACAGAAATCTATCTTGTGCTGTGCTAACTCACTGTTAATTTTGAGAAATAACACCATTTAACCTAGTCAGAAGGCAAGCTCACTCGCAAAAGTTCAAGCTCAGTTGAAAACTCACTACAAAAAAAACCCACACACGTGCTGACAATGTACCAATTTTGGTTTACTGTTTTTTTCTGGTTTTGTTATTCCTTTCTTGCGTTAGAAAAAAATCATAGTTAATCAGTGTCGTCTTCTATATATATCAACATATACTGATACTGGAGGAAAATCAGCCCGACAACTTGAAACAATTGGCTCATAGCAACGCCTCAGCATTATATGTATACATTATATATATAAAATAACAGTTTAGTTTCCCACCACTACTGTCTTTTTCAGTGTTTTATGGTTTACTTATCCAAACTGATTCAGAATATATCTACATCTCATAAAGCTTGTTCAAAACAAAAGTTTACAGAATATGTCTAATACATTATTTATTTGTTTATCACTTAGCTCACTGCCCCTTTCTTCAGTATGTTTTGATCTTTTAATGGAAATCTAGTCCCATCAATTTATTTCACTACTCTGTTTAGTTTGAGTATTCTATAGATGTGTTTCACAGCATCTTTTTAACACCCCCGGATTCTCGCTTCTGAATGTATAATTAACCACCTACAAAATCAGCATCTTTATAGATGAAGTACACATTCATTCATTCATGTGAGAATTCCCACATTCAAGTGTGAATTGTTTTAAAGCCATTCATTTTAGTATCATCCTTATTCAAGGCACAGTGATGTTTGGTTATTTTTTTTTTTTTCTGCTTCTTTTCATCAAGGTTTAGTGTCTTCTGGACTAAAAATATATGAAAGCTCAAAATTCAATACCAAAATGATCCTTATCCTTTCAATTTGCTGAGAATTATTTCCCTTCCGTTATTAATAACTATTGTTCCAGAGTAACACATACACTCATCATCTTCAGACGCACTTACTATATGTCTTTCAACATTTACAACGTCAGTGTAATGTGGATACTCATGCAGATTACAACTACTCACAACCCTAAGGGTACTGTTAGCAAATTACCTTGCATGATGGTTCCTCTGTTGCTTGTTTTAGCAATCAATAACAGCAACTACAACTTAACTTTATTCCTAATCTACCAGTGCTCCCCAGGGTACAGGGTACAACATGGAAACAGCTGAACATAAAACATCTGAAACACGAAAATAAATAATATGCCAAAGCTTGCAATGGAAAGAAGGTGAAAAGAGGGTTAATAAAACTTGACCACTTTGGATGCCTACTTCAAGGTCTTTCTGTTGGGAAGTGTTTCTTTCTACTTGGAGGATTTATTAAAAGAATATATATCCCTAGGCCATTCTTTCTACAAAACATTAGCATGAGACTTCCTTAGGGACATGACTATGTGAATTTAATTCACTTAAAGAACATTAGAAAGCCAAAAAAAACAATGAGAAAGTGTCAGGAATCTGACTCATAACAGGGACATAACAATTAACCACTTTCAGCTGTTTGTCTAACTAGTAGCTAAGGAGAAAAGTCATGACCACTTTCAAGCTAAGTCCATAAAGTTTTTCAAGATTTGAGTGGTTATGAATAATCTGGAGAAACTACAACAGGTAAGGAATCTCAGAAATGTGCTGTTTAATAAACAAAAATAAAAAGCCACACATTATGTTCAAGTGTGCAACTAACAGACACCTGACATTACCCATATTTATTATTATCTCGGCTACACTTCATGGGATACGTAAGGTAAAGATGGAAAGCCATTATGCAGCAAAATGCTTCCCTTCAAAAACTTAGTGATATGTATTTTTACAATTGTGTTCATATGCGTATGTCTGCCCTATATAAGTGTAGACATATTTGACTAGTAAACCAATTATTCTATTGTAATTCCTATGAGAGAGGTCCCTATAATTCCAATAGAAGACCATTTTTAATTCTCCTGGATGGAGAAGCAAGTCCAGACAACCTCTAAAGTTAAGTTTTTATGTACCAGAAGTTTCAGCTGAAACTCAAAAGATACTTTGTGTTCATCTTGTCATGCGATAATCTAGAATATACTCTTTGCCTCACTGGCATAGGTTAAAAGTGTTCACAGGGAAACATGAAGATAAGAAACTATGAAAACCTAAGTAAATCAAACTGTTTCATTCTTTTACTTCACACTTAGAGAAACTAATTTATTCATTAACTATATGTAGTGACAATGGCTACCTCTCCAGCGTAGTGTTTTTGGGGGTAACTGTTGTTTACATTGACAAAATAATTGTGAATGTGATAGGAGCTAAGACAATCCAGAAAGTTTTCTAGATTTCATTTTATAATACAGAAGTGTCAACACATCTTCATTCATAAAATATCAGGTTTACATACCAAATTGACACATCCCTTATTTGTAAAAAATGTTTATGTACTAAAACACGAAAGAACCAAGTAATATTAAAAAGCATATCAAAGCCTATATGCAATACATTGAAGAATTGAGATTTTAACTATTAAAAAAAAACAATCCAAGACTATTTATTTCAGTTATTGACATGACAAAATAAAAGAGTATGAAGAACAAGTAATCTATTTTTTTTATTATTTTTTTTTTTCCTTAGGATTGCTTGTTAGAATGTGCTGGGAATATGATAAAAAGTTTAATCACTTTCTTGGGTGATACTGTATTATATTCACTGTGTGACCTCCAAAATATATTTAGAAAAACAATTTTGTTGGAATATATTGTCATTTATATTTATCTGTGTAAAAGAAGTAAAGTAAGAAAATCTAATCTATCAACTGTTCACACCAGATGATCAACTAAAATATTAATGCGAATTTTAAATCATCTAAGATTTATAATATGGCAAAGAAATGATGTAATACTCCACAAATCAGAATATTCCTGAATTTTCCTAAGCAGTTAAGAGGTATTAAATACAGAAGAGATAGCATACTGTCTATCTATGCATTCACAGACTAAAGCTATTTTATGTGTACATATCCATGTCTTTTAGAGCTTGTATCTAGACATTAGGTAACCAGGATTCACTATAGAGGTTTTCACATATATTGTCATTAGAGAAGCATTTCTAAAGTCTCTGAAATGATGAAAGTTTCATCTATCCTATTCTAGACGAAGATTTTTAGGCTTTTCTTCCTGCTGCTCTCCAAAGCAGCACATAATCACTCAGATCAGTTCCTGGATAAAAATGAACTGTCTCTTCTGTTTGCTTTAGAATACTTTTTGTCTTTTTTTTTATCACTGAATACTAAGAACAAAATCGAGCCACTAGAGAGTTTGCAGTCCAGCTGTTGTGGTATAAATCAATATTTAAAATTCACAGTGGCAATTTTTCTTCCCTTGAAAGTAGGACTTTGTGTCCTGAATTTCTTGTTCTGTTAAATCCAGAACTTTATCAACATTAAACCACAAAATCTAATATTGGTTTGTACCCAGAAGTACTACTTCAGTGATAAAGTAAATAAAACAGTAATATACCGCAGTGATAAAGTAAATAAAACAGTAATAAAATTGTTAATTAATGTTTGACTTCTGTATTTCTCTGGAGGAATTTTCAACCTATAGGGTTTTACAAACGAGGAGTTAAAAAAATCCAGCTTGAGGGAAGGAATTTCTTTAACTTTACTTCTTGAATTCACAAAGAAATAGTTAGTATAACAAACTTTTAATAGCTCATGAGCGCATGGGTGAAGCTAGTGAATGCAGAGTACCTGCAGGAAAATACAATTTTATTCATCATTCTCCTAGGGATAAATCTTCTTCTAAAATACTACTTTCTAAGGCACAGGTGGATTGCAGGCATTCTGTACATCATCTTATTGACGGCAATTTTTCATGCTTGGGGATTTATGAGCTAGCAGGTGATGATGTGCAGTGTAGTTTTGGCCCCATATCCTTCTCCTACACTATTCCATGAAGCTTTTAATTCTGTAATTATGTCCCAGATGCACAGTGTACTTTGTGACACCCTTCCCAAGTGGGCAGATGTTCCTAAACAGATCTCTCTGTTGTGAAGGAACCTCCCTTGGGTTTAGCACTGTCAGCCTGCATTAAGAGCAGATATAAAAGGTAAGAAGCAGATGTGCAGTGCTATTTCTGTTTGACACGCTGTCCCTCTAGCCAGTGTTTTCTACTGGTACAGCAATACTGAGCCAACAGGCTAATGAATGGAGCCTGCAGAATAAACCATTAACCTGTAACCTCATCCGGTCTACATACAGTCTGTTAAGTTTTTGCTCCTATGATTCATGCTCATGCATTTAGTGCTGCATTTGTTGTTTTGCTTTATTTTGCTTCCAGTACTAAGTGGTGGTCTCAGAACCAAAATATCAAGGTGAGGAGATCTGCATGGAGAGAGGGGAGGAGTAGGCTATGAGGGGCAGTTAGCGACCTGCCGACTTACTTGCATGAGGAAGATTGAAGCATCTCTTTTTTCCCCTCTGTCTCTTCACACTGACGGCCCCAGAGCACATCTGCGTCACATGCAGGGGAGGGGTTGGCTTGGTGAGAGGCGCCGAGATAGATAGAAATTGTACAGTGAGGACCTTGACAGCCTCACGGGCGTGATTTTTTTTATTATTTTTCCCCCCCCCTCCTACGTACAGTGTATATAAAGGAGCCCCGATTTCTCTCCGTGCCAGCTCTCAGGCTTTGCCATCCCAGACAACTGCAGGCATGGGACTCCCCTGAGAAATGAGATGGGAAGGCGGGAGGTGGAGATAGGCTTCCAGGTGACTTTTCCCTCTCTGGCTGAGCTCCGCTACGGAGCTCTAAGAGACTGAGGAAAGGCCACCTGCCACCCAGTGTGGCTGCCGCCTCCGCCGGTCCTCTCTGGGCTGGAGCTCCGCTTCGGTTCCCCGTTAATCAGCTTAGAGCGTCTTCGCAGCCTCCCTCACCCTCTCTTCCCTCGCAAGTGCCTGTCTCCCCTGAGAGGTGTCTCTCATTTCTGCCTCTCTCTCCTCCCCTTTCCCACTGATCACCGTGCAGTTCTCGTCAGCTCTGGGTATCTCTCCCTTGCTCTTGCTGGGGGGGTGTCTCTACCTCCTCTCGGCTCTGTGCANCGGACCGGGGCCCCCGCCGCCCCGCACCGTCTTCTACGTGGAGTCCCTGGAGGAGGAGGAGGAGGTAGAGGCGGTGCCCGGCGGGATGGAGGTGGCCCGGG
>VXBW01004161.1:193286-215388 GCA_013400375.1 Thinocorus orbignyianus
GAAAGCTGAAAAGTGAAAAAAAAAAAAAAAAAAAGCCTGCTTTCCTGGATCTTGGCGACTAAATTGTGTCCCAGCCTGCCTCAGAGAGAATAAGAATTTGTTTTATGAGTCATCAACTGAGTGACACCTGAGAAGATGTAAGAACAAGAAAGACGCATCCAGGTGCTTGTGTTTCATGTGAAACTTCTGTTTATGTTGAATTTCTTTTCTTTCTCAGTCCCTGCCCTGTTCCCCCCACCCCCAGCCCAAAGAGAAATTAAAATCATTAGAAGGAAATGTAGCTAAGACAGAGCTTCCAGAAACACTGTGGTACAGACCATCCTGAGGATAAAACGCTTCATTGGTTTAACTCTGCTTACCCCCACCTCCCCGTGGTTAAAATAATTTCATTTTCATTTCACTTGTCATTTATCACTTTTTCTATGGAAAGAAATGTATAGTTTTGTTTCTAAACAGAAAAGAATGTTTTTTCATCTTTATATTGAAAATAAAGCATGTGGCGTTAAACGTTATATTAGATAAAGACACATCACTTTGTATTTGATTGGATTAATACAACTGTAGATAAGTTACATGTTCGTTTAACTTTGAGCATGTTAAGCTTTTTCATAGACATCTAAAGAGTATATTCTCTGCTTGAAACTCTCCGTTGTTTTGTCAGTTAGTATAGTTCATTTCATAGGAGCTACATTGTTTAAACAAATGTGTAATAGTTGGTGAGTGACATAGAGTACGTTTTTAAAGAAAAAGTGATGCTGAAGTTTTCGTGAACATTGGAAGTTATTCTGAACAACAAAGAGATGCTTTTTGTAGGATTTAATGCAAAAAGTTTTCAAGGTGCACTATAAAGACAGGTAAAATAAACCAAAATTATCTCTTCAAGGTTTCTGAGTTTAATATAAGACTTTAAAAACTGGTACAAAAATTGTCTCATTCCATAGATTTTATATTAGGAGTGTCACTGATCTGAAAATCATCAGAGATCTGCATACTGACAGAAGCTTACTGAATTTTAGTGGCACCTCTTGATTTGTCTGTAAGAGCTGCCTTGCTGGAATGAACTTCCACATCACATATGTACTCTGTGATAATACAGATCTGTTTTATTCTTACTGCTCTTGGCTTTTTATAATGCATTTACTCCATGTTCTTCATTCATTGGTACTCAAACACCACATCTAGTCATCAGTAGCTCCTAGTCTTGTTGAAGGAATATGCTAAAAATTGTTAAAATACAAAATAACTACATCAGGGAGATACCTTTAATGAAATTAATGAAAATGCCACCTTTTGGGGTCAGACAATGTTTAATATAATTTTAGAGTATGATACTTTCCTTTCTCTTTTTCCATTTAAGAACCTTTCATCTACCTATAAAAATTTTGAATGCTATGGCAAGAAGTGATCAAGTGATGCAAAAATGGCAAGTGCTGTGCTTGAAACCTCTGTGATATAACAATCCTCTAATGCCATGACAAGTTATGTCTCACTCTTTCTGTAGAAATTGGTATTTATGTAAACAGTGCCAACTTCTTTACTTCATTATAATTGTAGGATAAGTAAACTACCATTCGGTCCTGAATGATAGATACTACCAAATACATAAACTGACAAATACATAGCAGCTCCATCAAGCCTTTAGGCGTACACCTGGGTGTTTGCTACAGCGAGTATAAAATTGTTAACTCCTGGTTCTCATTAGTATTTTGTCCTGTACATATTTAGCCACTACTTTAATACTCTAAGGAGTGGTTAGAAATCTGTTTTTGTTTTGTGAAAATGGGGACAATTCAACATTTGGATGTTCCAATATACAAAATATCCACAATATTTCAAATATTGTGGAGAAGAGGTCTCGGGGCAGTATTAGCTAGGAACTCAGTTGTAGGACCTAATGTGAGGAGCAGGTAGACAAGGTGGCTTTGGATTTACACTTGGGATTAGTAAATATGCTGCTATTTCTACTATTAATATGTAAGTACAAGTGAAATGACACTTTATTTTCCCCTTTGGCTTCTACTTGGGATCCTGGTATCCCCCAAAGAGGTTTTTTTTTTCCAGTTGTTCCCCTCTGCTTGATACATGACTCCTTTTTCAGCTCGTCTTATGTGTGGAATTCCTGATTTTGGCTATTTGTGGATTTGTAGTTACTCTGTTTTCACATTTAAGCTAAATGCCTAACTGAATGATCTTGAATTCTAAATTATACTTTTAATATTCTGTTAGATATTATGAATTTTATTTAATGAGGGAACATGGTTGGGTAATAGCAAGTACGTTCTACTCTATTTGTTTTTTTACGCTTCAAGACCAGGCTGGATGGGACTTTGAGCAACCTGCTCTAGTGGAAGATGTCCCTGCTCATGGCAGCAGGATTGGAACTAGATGATCTTGAAGGTTCCTTCCAATCCAAACCACTCTATGATTCTATCATCCTCTCATGTTAATTGTGGTTACTTATATGTATAATTAATGCTATGGGGATAGTCCCCTTGACATTAAGAAGACTGAAGGGTCAGACTTCATGCATGATGTAAAGTGCTGACAATTGTTCTATGTTCTATACTGTATTTGTAAAAACAAAGAAAAAGATGTTTTACAGTGAACGATTAGTGTTATAACACTATATTATTGCTTAAAAACATTTAAATCAAGTTATTTTAGATCTTGCATCACAAATTTGGCAATAGCTGCAGTAGAAATTTAAACATAGGTTTTATTTTTATCTTAATTTTGTAAGAAAAATCTGTTAGAAAATAACTATCTATATAATTAATTTACAATTAAGATTTATAAATCAACCACAAAATGCTTAAAAAATACTAGTACTAAGATTTTCTACCATAGCCATTAGCTCCTATGTGTTTATAATGACGTTTTTGCATGATCATGGTAGCTTTTTTTTTTTCATGTGACATATTAATCAACCCTCAACATGGATGGTATTCACTTAACAAGCAAAGAGTCAGTGTTTACTTTCCTCCTTCCTCAGTGAACAGTAACATGCTTTGCTTGCTTTACACTGTCCAAATCCTACAAAGTCTTAATTACTCATGAGCCTCTCAGCACCGTCCACCACTGCAGAGAGATGAAAGTGAAAAAGAGTTGAATTGCTGGTTTCAGAACAAATTGCAGCATTTTTCTTCTACTACTCTCTGTGTTCTTAGTTGCACCCATAAATGATCCATCCGTAAACCAGTCCCAGACTCCTCTGACTGTGTGTGAGAGGAATGAAGAACACTGGATCCAATTAACATTTTGCTTGAGAGACAGCTCCAAGAAGGATATGCTGGATATGCCTAACCCACATAAAGCAAGCACTGACAGTGCAGAAGTCTTTCATAAAACATATAAGTATTTGAAGATTCAGCATCTGAAAGAAGATGGCAAGTCCTCCCACCACTAGATACTGTATAACAACATACTGTAAAGTAAGAAGTGAAAGGACTGAGTACAGTGCCCTCCACCCACTGTAGAGTTTCACATTCGTATCTTGTTTCCCTGGGAAAACTCACAAGGAAAGATAATTTTCTACTGTTTCTGTCAAATTTGTCACTGCAAAGTGAAAAATTCAGTATTGATGGGAACACAAAAGGTTAAAAAGTGAGAGGATATTTTTGTAATTCAAATATTAACTGAGTCATTTAGTTTACAAGTCTATGCTGAGCTCTTCATATAAATTAAATCATTATTTAATAAGAAACAATAATAACGATCATGGTAGAATCAAGAACATAAAAATGTGTATTTTTAAACTATAGAAGCAAAACTGTTGGGTAAGCATTTCTTTTGTATTTTTCTGTTCTTGTCCCACAAATCTTGCATTTCGATGATTTTGACCATTAGTCTCTGCCACTTTCAAGTCTTTTTCCTTTTCTCTTAGCAACCTACCGCCTTGTGGTTAGGATGCTGCTATAGAAAGTTGAGTTTGAAACCTGTCAGGATGAGTGAGAATTTCAATGCAGCTTTCTATTTAATTAGGAAATATTGTGATCGTTTTAGAAGATGTAGTTAAAACTTTTATCAAAATTTACAGCTTAAGTACTTGATGTACTGTTGTATATGTGTCTAGCCTCAAGGGAGGATTCTGGGCTCTCATTTCTAAGTAAACGGAGTTTCCTGTTCACAGTTTTGACATTGGTACTCTTTTTGAAAAAAGAGGGGAATCAAGATACTTTCCTATGTTTTAGTCTACACTATAAGCTCTCAAACCTTTAAGTATTTTCTCATTTGGCTATGGCCTTTCTGAGGGTCTATCAACTTGTTATTATTTAGATATCAAAATATGAACTGTGGACAGTTCTCTGATAGCTAGATCCTAACATTAGATACTGTAGACCTCAGATTTACAGTTGCTTACATTTTCCGTTGGCTTCTCATATAGACTGCTGTGTTAGGAATGTAATTTAATGCTGGGGATGGATCACACAACTCTATTTCTAGGTTATGCAATCAGAAGAGAATAATTCATTTGCCTTTACCATGAGCCAGCTTTTGAACTCAATTATAAAACTTTTTAAAATGGTTATATAACTTTTATGCTTTTGTACTTAAACTTTTGACTTTCATAACAGGAGAGGCAGGGTATATACACAACAAACTACAGACCTTTCTCCTCCAAGATTCTGATTCATCTTCAGAAGATGTATATTCCATGCACAGGATGTAAAAGAATTTGGTGATAAAAATAGTGCATGATCATATAACTAAAGACTGTAGATGGAATTAAAGTTACAATGAAAATCTAGTTCTAGAATCTCCTAAATGGGAAGTCTTTGGCTTTGCTACCTCTAGGACAGCATTTCTGCTGTGGGTTATTTAGCAGTTTTGGTCTTCAATGAAGGAAGCAGAACACACAGTTACTTCCTGTGGTGTCATTTATTTTGTCTACCACTTGCATGTGAGACTGAAACTGGATGGTTCACTGCCACTTAGACTGATAGAATAACTGTTAGCCAAAGCAAGTTCTTAATATTTTCTGTGGATAATTACAGTAGTGATTGCATATGCTATCTGCAGAAAGACTGACAACTGAAGGGGTAGCAAGTTGTCAGAGATTACTGCTGCGTTTGAGATCCTGGTGGCAAGCACAGGCTCATACACTTATCTGCTTGGTGCCCCCAAGCTTACTTTCTTTTGTTCTATCCTCTTTAAACTCCTTTTGTCTTAATGGGTTCTCCTTCTGGATTTTATTGTAGCTTCCCGCCTCCTTTCCACAGTCTCAAACTATTCCTGAATGCCTTATTCAAATCTGGGGGTCCTTACTCAGACACTATTACTTGATTTTACTGACTTCCCTTATGATCTACCTCCATGATTTACTCACCAGGTTACTTACTTTAATGCAGAACTATCCATTTTTTCCTGTATATTGTCCTAGCTACTTTCAAGAATCAAGTCCAATTGTCCCTGAGTTTCTTAACAACTTGTCAGACCTCTCATTCTTCTGTTTCTCTGCTACTCTTTCCTAATCTTTGAATTTCATTATCCTTTACACCTTCCTCCAGCTCCTCTGTCAGTTTTAATGAAATTCTATTAAAATTCCCATTCCTATGTTTTCTAACCCCAGCTCCCAGTTTTACTGTGTTTCTCTGACCCCTTTCCTCAAGTGCTGCCAAGTTGATGGTACCATTTACTACGTTTAATGGGTCAGTAAGACATTTAAGTTTGAGAAATTAATTCTGTCAGTTGTGGGGATTTATCTTGTCTCTTTCCTAGATGCACGTTTTAGAATAAGGTGAATTGACTTTCAGACATTCCTATTTCTCATCATTGAGTGTTACAGTAGTCTAAAGTGGCTGATTCAGATTTAAATGTTCAATTTAAATGTTTAATGTTCAATTATGTTTGAGGAAATGAGCACCATTTGAAGCCTACATTGCTAATTCAAACTGTTCTACAAGGATAGAATTAATTAAATTTTGGTAGGTGTTCATAGCATTGGTAAAGAGGGTACCTCTCATCCCAATAAATGTAAGGGTACTGTGCTGAAACACCAGCCTGCTAAACCTACTAGAAAGCAAGACTGGACAGTTATTTTCATTGTTGTAATCCATGTACTTGAAACATTGGCTAAAACAACATTTTATTCCTCCGGACTTATTTTCAGATAATGCTTGCAGTGTTTTGCCGGAATATTTCCAAAAGATTCAACATGAAGAAAAGATTTGGCAATGAAAATATCAGCTGCACAGAGAGTCGCTTGCTCAGTACAGTATCTCTGAAACTACAGTTGTCTTAAGGGTAACGTCAAACAACCTTAGAAAAGGGAAAAGGTGTTCAGCCTTTCTATAGTAAAAGTGAAAGCAGGTACAGAGAAGACCAGCTATCTCTGGGAAATCAAATTGATACTGAATCTTTATAGGTAAACCACTAGAAATACCGTTGGTTTGAATAGATGCATTTCCTTCCCCTCTCCCTTCCCTCCCCCTCCCCCCCAATAAAAGCAGTTTTGTGATAATAATAGTATGGGCATAAATATGTGCCCACAGACATCTAAATCTGCATCACCTGGATTTCTCTCTATAAAAGCACTGTAATACATACATATATAAAAAATGTATATATGTATACATATTTTATATATTTATGCATGTACACATAAATTTAATCTTTAAATTCCTGGATAGTTATAAATAAATAAATTATAATTGATTTCCCTATACTATTTTTGTGAGCAGTGAAATTAATTTAAATAGTATACATGGAAAAAAAAATAGAGCATATTGTTGGAATATGTGTTAAATTCATAAGGATGGTGCTGCCACATATAGTTTAACATATTCTTAACACATGACCATTGCTTTCTAACAGCTACTTCTTATCCTTGTGACACGTTTTTATTATACCCTGTTGCAAGCGGCTTAAAAGATCTTTCCTTTTTTTTTTTCTAAAGTGAAAATGGCTCCTTAAATATTATATTATGATGTTTTAGCAGAATTTCCTATTATGTAAATTTCCTGGTGTTGCTTGAACAATTTTTTAGAATATTGGATTGATGACCTAAAATAACCTATTTGCAGTAGAGAAATAGCTAGATGTGCCATTAAAATTTAAGAAAGGAAATCTGTCCTGTAAAAAGTTGAGAACTGCTACAACTTCCCCAGAAAGATAAGTAACTCTCTAGTCATCCCTAGTAACACTGAAGAAAAAAAAACCCAACCAACAAATCCCCACCCATAAACTATGAAACACACAAATTAGATCTGGTTGAAAATAGGAGAGATTTTATCTTTTGACCTTTGGCATTGTTTCAACATTTGCCATTATCTCAAAAAGAGTTTGAAAGACAGAATTGTCTTGTTCAAAAATTAAAATTATTTATTGAATGTAAACCTGTAAACTTTATGACACTGAATTACTTGTCTGAGTTTAAGGCACTTACTTTTTTATAGTCTAATAAGTGGCGGGGCTCACTTTGTGGAATTCATGACCCACCATTCATTCTTTTTTCACTTGAGTTTTGTTTCACTGTGTCTTCTAGACATTAGAATGTTCAACCTTTTATAATACTTGAATTTGCCTGTCATCTGTTTTTAACCTTCCTTCAACTCTAACCATAAGGAAAAAGCTGCATTGTTTTGACCTTGTGATATCTTCGCTGCTGTTGTAGTGTTGCTTTGTGCACAGCTCAGAGAGGAACCCAAAATCAAATCAACTAAAAGATCACCAAAGGTCCTTTCATCTGAATGGAAATAATCACACACATGTACCATACTTGCTGAATGTAGTCCTAGGACTGAATCTCATTGCAATCCTATTTCTTCATAGTGATTCTTCAACTATGTAGGTGATTCATACCTATAAATAGGGAGTGGAAATATTTAAAGAGAGAAAATACAGGATGCATAACTAATGCATAATTTTGTTGTGCTGTGTGGGTTTGTAGAAACTACCTCCTCCCAGAATATCTTATAGTTTAACAATGAAGAAGTTCTTTCAGAACATGGAAGTTGTCTTATGTTTCTTGGGCAAGTGTCATAAATATGGAGAAAACATACAGAAAGAACAGTACATCTGTATTTGCATGAATATGTGGCACTTCAGATGATACTCAACTTTCTATTCTTAGATAGACTTCTGGCTGCCTATGGAGATGTAAGTTCTTTTTATGTTTTAGACAGGTTAAGTGTGTCACCGATCCAGGCTTTCAGGCTGACCTGAACCACCATTTTTCTCAAATTCCTTATTATTTCTGTACTTATTAATTGGAATCTGGAATAATATTAGTATACATCTGTTTGTTATTAACTTTCACATGGACTGTTATATTTTTATGCAGGCAATTGAATTATGATCATTTGTGAATGTCTGAAAGACTGTTCTTATAAAATGATTTATCACAGAATTTTATATTACCTAGTAATATAGTCCTCATGATGCTAAATGTACACCTTCTGTGTGTAATGTCTGGTGACTCTATGAAAGTGGAATTTATCTATGTCAGTTGTTTTGTCTTAGTTTTTATTATTAATTTACCCACAATGATAACCAACTTTTTATATCAATTATCTGAAGTTCAGAACAAAAATACCCCTAAAGAAATAAAAAACCCTTAAAGTAGCAATAATAACACTTCAAAATAGATAAGGTTCAGAACAAGGATGGAAAGAGGAGAAAAAAAGGGAGAGAGGAGAAAAGAATATGAAATAAATGATTCTTAATATTTTAATTTATTGGGAACAATTTTCTAAAAATCTTTTTGGTCTTCTACTGACAGACACAAAGACTTCAAATTACTGTCACTTTTCAGAGGACTTTTTTAATAGGAAAAGCTTTAATAAATAATTGTTTGTTAATCAACAATGCCAGCATATTTGATTATAATTAATCCTCCTGAATTAAGTTTTGCATATCTTGACTCTTGTTATTTTATTTAGAAGATTAATGACTTTTCCTTGAAAATAAAGTAGTCTTTGAGAGGATTGAAATTTAGATGAAAGTGAATGCTTCTGTACACTGTTCATCTGGGGTGGAAATGAAATTTATGGAAATTATTATAAAAGGATGCAAGAGGAAAGCCTTGTTCACATGCAAAATTAGAAACAATTGTTGTATCAGGTATAATTCTTCATATGTTTCTTTTGGGCCCAGTACTTTCATTGTAGTCACTAATGACTAAATAATGAAATAAGGCATACACTTCTTAAAAATAAAGATTAAAAGAATCTTAGAGGATTCATCAGAATGTTACAGGAGAGAATTAGAATGCAAAATAATCTTGAAAAAAAACAGACATCCTCTGAAAAATGAATATGCAATAGTTAAACTTGCTATCTTGTCACAAGAATAATCAACATGGATATCCAATGGGATCAAATGTCTAGATAGCATTTTTGCAGTTAGTAAACAGCAAGTAAATTATGAGTCAACAATACTGTACTGCTGTACTGCTGCTAAAACATAATCATAGGAATATATAAACAGATACATAGCCTGCAAAACAATTTAATAATTCCTCTTCTCTGATTAGTTTCAGTAGACCCTCAGTTCTCCTATGCTGTCCAGTACAGTCAAAAAATGTATGGCAGTGTGGATTGTTTGGAGAAATTCCAGGTAAAATGTCACTAGGAAATACGTTGTACCACAAAAAAACCCCAACAAAACCAACAACAACAACAACAAAAAAAAAACCACCCCAAAACCCCATAGGAAAGCATGTTTTGATGACAATATTCATCTACTCTTGCTATGAAAGGAATATTTGAAAAGACTCAAAGGTTTTATATCATACATGAGATGATCAGTAAGAAACTGATTCTAGAGGTACTGATGCATAGGAACAGATTTCCTGGAAATGGTGTGGACTATTAGATATCTGGGAATAGAAGAATAGGTTAGACAAATGTCATGTCATGTTTAAGCATGACAGCCCACTTGCCTTGAAGAACAAATTGCATTAAAGTACCTCTCACAAGCTATCAGTCAGTATCTTTCTATGAAAATGTTGGCTACAGATGCTGACAAAGAATTTAAAACAATTCTACCTTTTTGGATGGGGATTAAAAGCTTTTTGTTACCATCCCATTTTTACAACATTATTTGAATATTTATTTTATAATTTAAGTAAATAGTCTTTTTACATTTTATGTGAATTCATTTGATATGCTCTTC
This sequence comes from Thinocorus orbignyianus, assembly GCA_013400375.1. Classification (NCBI taxonomy): domain Eukaryota; kingdom Metazoa; phylum Chordata; class Aves; order Ciconiiformes; family Thinocoridae; genus Thinocorus; species Thinocorus orbignyianus. The sequence goes on from VXBW01004161.1 coordinate 203,400, forward strand.
CACTGGGGTACTGTGGTGTACCAAATCTCTACAAACTACGCATAACCAAAATGAGTCCCCATCATGTTAGGAATTTAACATACACACATATTCCTATCTTAAAGATCCTAGAGATTAAAGAAATTAGACTAATTTGAAGCAAATGCCAGTACTAACATCCCTCTTTTCTTTTTAAAGACAGAATACTGAAGCAAAAATAACTGAATTAAATTGGGAAACATAAACCAAATCCTTAGTAGCAAGACTCTGTATCTCCCTTAAATAAATGTTATAGTGAAATAAATCAATCCACAGTACTCAAAAATGAAGTTAAAGTGCCTATTGGGTTTGCTGGCAAAGCTTTGGATAGGGAAAGTTTGATGTGGGGGCGTTACAGGGCTGGCTTCTGTGTGACAAGCTTTTAGAAGCTTCCCATATGTCCAATAGAACCAATACCACTTGGCACCAAGGCTGACCCAGTTCAGTCAGCATCAGTGGTAGTGCCTCTGGGATAAATTTTAAGAGGGAAAAAACACACATGGCAGCAACTGGGAGAGACCGGTAAGAGAAGAACTATGTAGAAACCAAGGTCAGTGAAGAAGGAGGGGTAGGAGGTGCTTCAGGCGCTGGAGATTCCCCTGCACCATGGGTAAGACCATGGTGAGGCAGGCTGTGCCCCTGCAGCCCATGGAGGTTTACAGCAGAGCATAAATCCATCTGCAGCCTGTGGAGGACTCCACAGCAGAGCTGGTAGATGCCCAAAGGAGCCTGTGATCCCGTTGAGAGCCCATGCTGGAGCAGGCTCCTGGCAGGACCTGTGGCCCTATGGAGAGAGGATCCCATGCTGGAGCAGGTTTGCTGGCAGGACTTGGGACCCCACGGGGGAACCATGCTGGAGCAGTCTGTTCCTGAAGGGTGGCACCCAATGGAAAGGACCCACACTGGAACAATTTGTGAGGAACTGCACCCCATAGAGGGACACACGCTGGAAGAGTTGATGGAAAACTGGCTCCTGAGGGAGCATTGTGGCTTGGCCTTAGATGGCAAAAAAGAACCAGTCAGATGCTTTCTCAGTATCCCCCACTGCTGTGAGGGGGGAATCGGAAGGAAAAGGCAACATTTGTGGGTTGGGACAAAGACAGGTTAACGTAATAGCAAAGGTAACAAGAAAACAATAACAATAACACTGAGAGAAGAATGTGCAAACATGATTATGACACCACCACTTACCAACCAGACCTAGGCGCCCTAGCCCACTCCTAAGCATGACTTCCTGCCACCTCTCCAGACCACAGACTGGGTATGGCTCACACTGAATGGGATACTTTTGTCCCTGCTGGAGCCTGGGGAGAAATTACCTTATCTCCACTGGAACAGGGACAGAGAGTGACCCCACACTGGGGAGGAGGCAAGGCCTTTTAAGATTTAGTTTTTATTCCTCATTACCCTACTATGATTGAATTGGTAATAAATTAAATTAGTTTTTTCCAAGCTGAGTCTGTTTTGCCTGTGATGGTAATAGCTGAGTGATCTCCCTGCCCTTGTCTCAACCTAGGAACCTTTTGTTACATGTTTTGTCCCCTTCTCCAGCTGAGGAGGGAGAGTGGGAGAGTGGTTTTGTTGTGCACCTGGCGTCCAGCCAGGGTCAACCCACCAAAACTGTGATCAAAACTTGAGTGTTCAGTTCCTCAGACTCTAAAATTTTAATTATGTGATATTACATTCCGTTTTGTGCACCATCTTCATTGATATCCCTTCAATGAGACCATAAAATGCCAGATTTCTCATTATCTCATCTTAAAAAGATTGTGAAAAATATCATTAGGGTTTTTTTTGCTATTAGAAAAAAAATAGTGAATTAGGCAGAAAATAAAGACTTAAAAGTAGTTTTATATAGTTTCCTAATAGCACTAAGTATTCTCTAGTACCATCTGTCTCAGCACCATCTAAGTCGTTAGGTTGATTTCTCTTCAGGTGATGCTGTTTTCATGCCAGACCTCAAGCATTTCTAAAGCTCAGAGGTGAAATAAGATCTTTTTATGGGCTAGGCTCTTAATCCTCTTATAGTAAGAGAGTACACAGCATTAAGAGTGTAACTCACAAAATCAAACATGGTTGTCTAATCAAGGAGATTGCTGTCTGAAGTGTCCTGTTTCCTCATTTCCTCATTCCCTGATTGGGAATTACGCAGCAAAAAAAAAAAAGCAGAGAGCAATTAGGAAAGGAAGGAATTTGCCTTTTCTTATGAACCCTCTTCTGAGAGGCTTTCTTCTGAAGGAGAAATCCTTTGGAAGGTTTCTTTCCAAATTTCAGTGAGTGAGAACTGATATAGATGTTTCTTAAGTCTTTTGTCTTATTGAAATTAATTCCCTTGTGGATGACAGAAGAATCTTTTGAACAGATCACTGAAAAATTCAAGATAGAGAAAATTAAAAAATCTTAAGGTTAGTTAATCTCAAGAATGAATCTTGGAAAAAACTTTTTCTTGGTTTCTTTTCTGCAGACTAATTGTGATATTACAACAGAGGCGTATCTAAGCATATGTTATTTTGCAAGGTGAAGTCAAATAACTTCACTCTTCAGGGGCTTGTTTTTCTCTCTTGCCTGTTTCTGTAGTCTAAACAGAGCCACCCATGATCACTGGGCTGTAAGAAATGCTCAAATATGCTTCAGGATTTTTAGTTTGTTTTTCTTTTCATGTTAGCATATGAAAACAGCAGTTGAAAAAAAAGCCCACCCAACATATGGCTTGTGCATTCTGTTACAACCAGATGATAGGTACTCTGATTAGTATTATGCAGATAACATTGTCTGCTAAAAGTTTTGAAGAAAGTATGATTATGGCCTAAATTAAGCAGAAAAATGTCAATACGTCTTTTATTTTGTGTTGGTAGGTGAAGGGTCTACTTGTATCAATATATCCACATTTGCATGGGTTTTTTTCTTCGTTCTTTCTTTCTTTCTTCTTTTTAAAATTTTTCCATTTTTTAGGTGTTTTTTTTTTTTCTTTTTTCTTTTTTTTTTTTTTTTTTTTTTTTTTTTTTTTTTTTTTTTTTTAATGTATAAATATAAATAGACAAGCTGGGAATCCGGGAACAATACTAATATCAGACATACTACTGCCTCTCTGTTCAAATGTCATGTTTTGATAATACATCCCAAACTTTACCATCAGGGCCACAACACTGTAATAAAACTTATATCTCGGCACATTTGAGCATATTGAAATGCCAAGTAGATGGGTCCCAGTTTCCTCACTAATTTGTATTTCTTTTATTGTTTTTATATTTCTTCATTTTTTTTTTTTTAACCAGGAAAAAAAATGCAAATAGTGATATTACCTATTTGTCTTTTTATAAAAACACTATATCAGAGGAGACTTGTGGGGCTCAGAAAAATACATTTCCTCTTCGCATACAGGTGAAACTTAAATTGTCTAAGAATCCTTACCATTACCATAACAGGCAATCTTTTTTTTTTTGTCAGAAATTGAATTCCAGAATCCTTTCAGAGTAAGCAGAAGGTTAATGACTCCTTTTCCACTTTCATAGATGTTTTTTCTCTTCAGGAACAGAACACTGTCTAAAAAAGTAGGTTAAAAAAAGAACCAAACAAACACAAACCTCATGTCACATAGAGTAGACAAGTCTCAGAATATCAAAACTCAGTCTAAATCTTATCTAATGTGAAGATAAATGATGTCTCACAAACAGGTATTCCTAATTACTATTTCTGTAAAATATATTTTCTGCCTTTTCTTTGCTGTGCAGATTTTCAGAAAAATATGCATTTTTTGACTTTTTCTGTAACTTCTTCTCTGTAACACTAGTCTTCTTTTTTAAACTTCTGGATAAAGTTGAAGTCTGGAAAATTTCCACACTGCACTTGGGAAGTTTTAAAACTGGAAGTTTAGGAATTGGAAACATGGGTTCAATTGGAAAACCAAAACACAACATACCAGAAATCTGAAACAGGATCTTCAGAAATAAATCTTTGACAGCTTTCAGTAATTGTATTCTTGATAACTGTTTTAAATATTTGGATTTTTATTTTCCTTGGGGCCAACCAGATGTTATTAAGTTTAAAAGCATATCTCCTGTCAAAATTTAAAACTTATGGTTCATGTTGTAGTAAATGATAACTGAAGATAAAAGACTTAAAAAAAAATAAATTCCTTTTTTTCCCAGTCCCTGATTTGCTTTATCTTTCCAATTCCTTCTCATGCTAATTTGTTTAATAATGTCTGATTTTTAAGTTTGCTTTTTAAATTAATCCATCTTATATCAAGTTACTTTAGGCTTGTTTAAAAATTAATGGAGACAAAATTGTGTTAAAAAATAATCCCTGTGTATACAATGGGATAATTCTGTTCTAATTCAGTTCACTGTGGAAGGGTCAGTCAAAAAAAAACCACCCTGATTTCTTCTCTGTACACAAAAGCAGAGAAAAACATGAATTTTCCATTAAATCAATTTTGTAAGAAAATATTATCTTATAAAAAATAGTGGGAAGAAGTGATTCCACTGCATGATCTATTGATTTAAAATGAATAATTAATAAGACTTTCATAATTACTGAAGCATACTGTATGGCATATGAACAAAAAGGCTACAGTCTCATTTAAAAAAAATATTTTTGCTTCAAGATCATAATCAGATAGTTTAAAAGTCTGATGAGTGTTAAAAACCCGTAATCCTAAACAATTCAAATTAATGTGTTGAATTGAGTCAATTAGGATTTTTCACTAGCTAATTTTTGAATTCTGGTTCATGAAATCATCATGATTCTGACTGAATTGTCAGAACCTTGGAAAATTATTAATCTCAAAATCCCATAAAATGGTTGAAGAGATGGTTACAAGTTTAGTGGAAGGGAGAAAATATATTTTATTATTAATTCTAAGATCCCAGATCCTAATTTGGGGAAATTTGCTACCACATGAATGTTTTTAAACTGTATGCATGTTTTTTGTTGATGTAAGTTCTCTCTGTGTATAGTTATCTCACTTTAGTGATCTTTTATTTTTTAGTTTCCTATGTTCACATGTTCTTGGTATATCACTGAACACAGCCAAGGATTTAAATAACAATAATTGACTTTATATGGTTAAACTTTACAACATTCCTTACCTTTTTAACAAATATACTCAATTAGTGTTATATTAAAGTTTATTGTTTACTATCAACATAATATTTCAATCTTATTTTCAATTACTGCTAGATACTCAGTAAGGTGTTGTGTCAAAGGGGAATGAGTCATAGCAATCTTATGTCTGAAGTACCATTTTTGTTAAAAGCTTAATAGGAGTAAAAAGGCAGTATTATTCTTCTGTTAAACCTTATGTCACATGCTGTCCCTGCTGTATGACCTTTCAAAATGTTATTTCTTTTTAAATCTCTGCGTGGCATTAGAAATTAATTTTTGAGAATAAAAGAACAATTCTTAAGTGTTATAAAACCTAAAAAGTCAGAAAAAAATGACATGCAAGGAAGAGGATGAATACAAAATTTCTAATAACCCTCTTCAGACTACCGTAACTTTTACTATTATTATTTTTGTGTATTGAATTATCAACTTTGCAAATTTTCTTTGCTAAAACTGCAGGCAGTTAGTATTGATTAAGCTATTTTAGCTTTGTTTTTACAGTGATGTATTAGTTTACTAACAAGAGCTTGTCCAATTTAATTTTACTCATTTAAAAGAAAGACATCTAGTCCAGTAGTCTCTAGCCAACCTAATGGACTCAACAGTTGAATGTAGCTTAAGTAAACAAAGATGTGGCATATGCTGCACAAAATAAGTCCTCTATCTCTGTGATAAAAGTATGTGCATTAGTTAAAAAAGTGAAAGCAGAAATTCATTATACAGTCCAAAGGTAAGTTTCAAATGGTTATGGAAATGCTAAATGCTAATCCTCAACTTTTTAGGTGAAACTTGGTTGCTAGCGCTCAAACAGTACTGCTGTTCCTCTGATGTAGGTACACCACAGAATTAATGGTGGCAAGATAAGGTTATGAAATAAAAGTGTATGAGCATGATATTCGATCTGCTGAACAGTTTTGTGTGCATGTTTTAAGTCTGATTTCCCTTTGGTTCAGATTTTATAGCATCTCAATACCTCTTGCATCCCAACTTTATCTGATTATCATGACAGAAAAAAATTATGTATTAGTATAAGTAGCCAAAATCTTAATATTCCTACAAGTGCTTTAAAACACTATCATTTGAACATTGTAGCCTACATATCATCAAAGTATTTTCTGAAAAGACAGGGTGTATCTCTGAAGAGTTAAAAGAAATTCTTGTTCTTACTCGACCCAAAGAACAAAAATGCATAAGAAATCAAGCCTCACTAGCTCTGATGCTGACAGAATTTTATTACAGTGTGATGTTTTCCTGTATGCAGAAGAGTTTTAACTTCAAATCAAAATGTTAACAACCAAGTCTTGGGTAAAAACTGGCCTTCCACTGGTGATTGGCAGGACTCTAATATTCTAATTGTAATTGACTGTAAATCACTGTAATGATTTTTAACGGAAAAAATAGATATGAGGAAGTATAAAGCAAAACAGCTGAAAAAACCGAGGAGAATGTGAATTGCTACTGTCATCATGGCAGTTTAATTCATTTTACTTTATAGCTATGTCAATTTAGGAGCATTTACAGGGAGAGTTATTGTATGTTAGCTGAGAAACAGTAATATCTTAAGATAGGACAACTTGTTCTCCTGTTACCATCTGCCTGTATCCTAATACTGAAAATTTTAAATGTTAAGAGTTCTACTTTATTCAATAATATAGAAGAATGAATGATGAAAGTTGTCTTGTATTATCCAATATTCTTGATTTACATTTAGGTTGTCTGAAATGAGTTGGGCTTGGGAAGGGTGGGTGATTCACTTTGCTCCAAAAGTTGTTGTGAATGTCCCCACATTATTAGTCTAGACTGAAACTAGGATTGTCTACAGATGTTCAGTATTTTGTTGCCTAGAAAATTCTCAGGTCGTATTCATTTTGGTAAGAGAAACCGAAACTTTACTAGTGTGATAGGAAGAGGCATATTACAAGGGAAGCAGGATCATGATTCCTGGATGAGAAGATAATCATTGAGGTAGAGTATCTCAACTCTTTTTATCCATTTACATTTAGGCTACTTTTTGTGTGCGTATTTTTCTATGTTCTATAGCTAATGGAGAGAAATATGTACTTCAAGCCACGGTTCGCTGAAATGTATCAGATGTCTACAGTAATATGGAATGTATCATGCTTCAGAAGTGCTTAGATTTCTGTAGTATCCATCCTATGTTTCCATAAAGTTTCTCTTGGTATAGAATTATGTGGAGTAGACTATGGCAAGGTAGAATCTGAATTTTACCCTTCTAATGTGCTTTCACTACTGGGAAGGCAGCCCAATCCTCATCAGCTTAACCTAAAAGGATAGAAAGAATGAATTAAAAGAGAATAGACACAATTTAACAGTAGAAGTAAAGAAGAATTTTTAACTACTGTCTTTCATATATAGTTGTAGTTAGATGAAATTATAACTACTACTCCAAGAAGAAGACATTAGAATGAAAATATAACTCCATTTGCAGAAAGCTCTAAGCAAAAGATTATAAAGAACAATAATTGCACAATTATATCTTTATAAGGACAATTCAATGAACTACAATAGTTGCTATACAAAATGACAATTCCAGAAGGTAAATACAATTTTTTAATCTAGCATTGAAATTTAAAGTGATATTTGCAGTCCAATGCAATTGTTTATTTACCTCTGGAAAGGTTTACTTTTTAACATGGTTGAAATATCTACATTCAGTCAGATTATTTTTAAATGTGCTTAAGAGCTGTGCATAATAATTTCATATTGAGATACTGTTTGCAGATATTAGATCAACATTTCTGAATTCAAATACAATGCATTTAAATGGATACCCAGGCCTACAGAGTCCGACAGAAATTAACAATGGTGCTGCTAATATTGACTAAAATACATTTGATCTCTAGTGATCGGTAGTGCTTGATCACTTGATCAAATTTTGGGATTGGTCCAGACCAACTAAATGAAAGTTTTGTAAGAAAGTTGGTAACAATTTCATTTTATTGGAACTCAAAGGTTATTTTACTTTCATTTCTGTCATGCATTTACCATAAATACATTTACCAAAAATACATTTACCATGGAGGGTGGGGGGCGGGGGTGGGGAAGAGAAAAAAGAATCAGACAAGAATCTCTGTAAAGCAGCAATGTAATAAAATGTGCATTTCTTTCCTTATCAGTAGATATACTTGCTCTCTTTTAAACAGAACTTATCACAATCTCAATCCTTGTCTTAGTATTTTATAACCTTAAACCTTATAAAACTTTAACTCTGATATAAAAGTTTAATACCTCAGCAGAAGATAGTTGCTGAATAAGAATGTTTTGAAAGGAGTTCTTTAGCACAAAGAAGAAAGCACTGAAGTCATTTGTGAATATTTCATGTTACAAGAACCAGCTTCAGTGTCAACCTTCAGGTTTTTTTTTTGACAAAGAGACCATCAAAAGGTTGGTTATAACCTTTGGAAAAGGTTACTTTAGTAATACCAAGCACAGAAGCATATGAAATATTTGCAAGCCTTTGTGTTTTCAGCATGCATGTTTCTGATGTCAATTGAAAATATCATCACTCGGGGATAAGTACATTTAGAAATAAGCATTGGTAAAAGCTTTACCTTCCAGAAAGTGTTTTAAAGGAAGTTTAATAATGGGAATTTTTTTTGAAATATATTTCAAATTGAAGTCTTTGCAAACCCCATTTAATAGTGGGAGTTAAATAATATCATTTAAATGAGTTTGCAGTTAATTCCGATGGACTATACTATTTTGCTTGGTGCCATGGTTCCACTAAAATTAAAAACCAAAACCACAAATGATGATGACAACAATAACAAAGATTTTCTAAGAAAGTCCACCTAAAGAATCATCCCTGTGTTTGGTCACACTTGGATGGGGTAATCGAGTTACGCCAAGACTTGTCAGCTGTAAGAAGGGTGCTTAAAGCTGTGTTTGGTGATCCAGTATTAATATAATCTTGCCTAACTAGTATGATTGATGGCTGTCCAATGTTTTTGTGTCTAATCCTCAACTCAGAAATAGCTTCAAGGACTGAAATGAGGGATATGTTATTTAGATATGTCTTTTCTTTTCTTCCTCTCTGTGACCCAGTTGCTCTGTAGTTTACAGCCGTGTGAAATACAGGTCACGTTACCACTGACAACACAAGTTGTGACAAGCATTAATGTGAAAAAAAGTTGTATTCGGAGCAAAGGAAACAACTTCCCATATGATCTTTCCTTCTTTCTTCCTTCCTTCCTCACAGCCTTTTTCTCCCTTTTCTTCTCATTCCACAGCATTGGGCTATATTGCTGTTGATTGCCTCGTGAAAATACTTTATAAACTGCAAACATAATAAAATCACTCGCCATGACTAATGACCAAAGTCAGTCTTTCCTATTAAGTCTGCATAATGGCTGCAGTATGTACTGTCTTGTACTGAAAAATAAGAGTATAGCTTCTGCAGGAACTATACTGCTAATATTTCCCACAAGTAATTCAGACAACCACAAATTGTATTCTTCTTTAAGAGCATTTATAATGTCACTACAGTTAGTTTTCTGTGGGAGAAGAAGTTGCCCAGATTGCTGGAACCCTACACAGCTTCTGTGTACTAGTTTTTATTGTAAAAAGACCTGGTTCTAATTTTGTAGTATATAATTTTTCATGGGGACTTTCAGAAGATTTGATCCAATAAAATTACATAAAATTGACTCTTCATTTTACATCTGGAAGGAGTGGAATTGAAAGATATTGCCAATTACTGACTTGCTAAAGGAATACACAAAGCAGGAAAGACAGAATGAGGCATAAGGTGCTTGCCAAGGCATCTGTTCTGCATCATCTTAAATCTATGGCATGTCACTCAAGAGATGATTATGGTAGTACGTTATGCTTTATATAGCACTCAGACACATACACAGAGAGTTTAGTTTTCCATCTCATAGAATAAAGATACTAAAAATCTCTCAGAAAGAAACTGTGCCTTTATTTTAAGTTTTTAAGAGAAGAATGATCTTTATTAACAAAGTAAAACGTGAATGCTGAAACAAATAAGGTAAAAATTAATTCACTATCACATCACCTTTCTTTGAGAACTTAAAGACAAAATCCTAATGTCAGATCAAAGATCCCAGCATCTGACTTAGGAAGTGGCTGCTAACCTATATTGACATCAGGCGGAGTATCAAATGCTTTACTGGATTTCTTAAGAAAAAGACAGTTATCCACAGTGAATCCAGAGCTTTCTTATAAGTGGTAACAGCCAATTTAGAGCCTGTTGTTTTTCTTTTGAGAGGATTGTTTTCCAGTCGTCGTGACTCTGCAGTAATCAACAGTTAATTTAATCTACTTTTGCTAACATTCAAATGTATTATGCATTCAGAAATGTGAGATCTTTCTTATACCTCTATGATCCAGTCATATTTGTTTATCCTTAATAATTTCATAAAATCATAGAACGGTTCAGATTGGAAGGGACCTCAAAGATCATCGAGTTCCAACTCCCCTGCCATGGTCAGGAACACCTCCCACTACACCAGGTTGCTCAAAGCCCCATCCAACCTTGAACACTTCCAGGGATGGGGCATCCACAACTTCTCTGGGCGAACTGTTCCAGTGCCTCACAGTAAAGAATTTCTTCCTAGTATCTAATCTAAATCTCCCCTCTTCCAATTTAAAACCATTACCCCTCATCCTATCACTAGACTTCCTGACAAAGGGTCCCTCTCCAGCTCTCCTGTAGCTCTCCTTCAGATACTGGAAGGCTGCTATAAGGTCTCCTTGGACCTTTCTCTTCTTCAGGCTGAACAACCCTAACTCTCTGAGCCTGTCTTCATAGGAGAGGTTTTCCATCCCTCTGATCATCTTGGTGGTCCTCCTTTGGACCTGCTCCAACAGGTCCATGCCCTTCTTGTGTTGGGGACTCCAAAGATGGACACAGTACCCCAGGTGGGGTCTCACAAGATCATAGTAGAGGGGTAGAATCAGTAAAATGGAATACATATTGCTTATATTGTATTTATGTACTTGAGGATTATTTCATGTGACTCAACTTTTAAGGGCAGGATTTGTTCCATGGAAGCTAATTTGAGACTTCCAGATGTATCTCATGTATTAATGTGTATATGAAGAATGTTTTTTATTTTATTTGTATACTAATTTCCCTGTACTAGAACTCAGACAACAACCAGAACTCTTTTTAAAGTTGGTGTCACACAGATAGCTTCTGTCCGTTTTTGTAATATCAAAGCTAATTTAAGTAAAAGCTTATTCTACAGAACTAGCAGTTTAGCAGTTTCCTATGTATTTCATAAAGAACTAGCAGAACAATGTGAAATTAGCCAGACAATTTATTGTTTTTTATTTCATAAATTTATTCCAGAATGTTTCCTTTTAGAAATTTCATTTTGTGACTACTTGTCATATTTTATTACCAGTAAAAAGAAGACATCTGGTCAGAGAATCTACATGTGTTCATCTGTGGCTGAACTCTGTTGTAAATAGAAAATGAAGTAGAATAGGATTTTCTGTATTTTTAAAACCTAAATGCATATCTTTGTGCAGTTTCTTTTCAGATATGCTTCATTTTTTCAGTGCATAGTATTACAATATTTCTGCCAACAGTTTCTTATTCTCTGCTACAGCTATCAGTTTTATTTCATATGACTCTCAAAAAAAAAATAAAAATGTAACAGGCATTCAAGTACATAAATCTGAAAGGTTTTTCAGTTCTTACCTTCATTCTATCAAGCTTTTTTAAAAGCATCAAAAAATACCAGTTCTTAATAAGAAAAAAAAATAGAATGGGAAGGAAGATATTTTTCTGTAATAGTCAATATAGAAGACAAAGTGAGAAACAATAAAAATAAAGATTTGACTTTAGTGAGTAAATCCAAAAAATCTTCTTTTT
>VXBW01004161.1:215412-241720 GCA_013400375.1 Thinocorus orbignyianus
TTTTTTTTTTTTTTTTGTAGAAATAGATAATTATTAAATTAACTATATTTAATTTCATTTATTGAATCTTTAGTAATGACTCTTAAAAGCTCAGCAAATAGCCTTCTGCCTTCATTAGTACCAGGAGATATTGTGACATCTCACATATAGATCATTTGATGCTCAGTGAAGCTCATTTAAGCTAATGAAGTTTTACTATTTATTTACAAAAGGAAAGGATTAGCTTCCTCATGATTTTACATTACTCATACATAACAAAGCATCTTTTGGAAAGGAAGAGCTGAAGGGAGGAAAACGGGAGTAATTTAAATACCATTTAAGTGTTCTCAGCATTTGGTTATTCTCCGCATGAAGGGTCTCCCAAAGTATACTGTCTCCTAAGATAAATGCTCAAGTTCAGGAGATAGTCCAAGCCCAGGACATGCAATCAGAATACATGCATACCTGTTACTGACTAGACTGGATATCTAAATTCTCTGAGGTTTGGGGTTTTTGGTTGTGTGGTTGATTGGTTTTGTTTGTTTTTTATTTATTTAACTTCTAATTTACTTAACAGAAAGAAATCTGCTTTAATGTCAGAATTCTGATAGATAATACTAGTTAACAATATTGGCTTTTGAGCCAATTTTTTATTGGCCTCTGGAAGTTTCTAACTTTTCTTAAAAATACAGGAAAATAGTATGAGAAAGAGATTCTTCCTTTTGAAGAGATGAGTTCAGCTACTTTGAGTATTAATATTTCAATGTCTATGTATAATACAGAAACTGAGAAACAATCGCAGAGGTACAAGAATGTGCAATATGATGGTGACTTACGCTGCTAATGAATTCTCTGACCAGAACTGTTTTAGAAATTCAGAAACAATTGCATATTTTTCCACTAATTCAATTAAACAGATTTGGTGTGTCAGCCACAGTTAACTGAGTGTGCTCTGTATGCATGTGGGTTCAATACTGCAAAGCTGTCATCCATTATGACTTTTGTTCTTAGCAAAATACTAAAATAAAGTGAGTCAATGTGCCTAATGTTAAAGGAAAAGGTACTTAAAAGCAAACTGATGTCCTTAAGTGAGTATATGCAAAGTGTTAAAAAGAGTGACACTCTAAAGAGGCACTCTTTGGAGATGCGTTCAGATGGTTCTTTCGTGTATGAATGTGGTCTGGCAAACAAGTATTTTTAAACCAGAAAACAGGTTTATATGGACTTAAATATTACTTAATTAATACATATTAACCAAGTAAATCTAAATTGCCACATATTGGAAAACCTTGAATAAAGGCTGCCCATTCATTTCTTAAAATTTGCCATTCATGGATTGAGGCAAATGAACTCTACCTCCCTCCTACTATTTTCTTTGCTTTAAGGATTGTTGATTAATCAATTAACAAGTGTTGCAGATACCTCCTTACAATAAAAGTTGTAACTAAGCTCCTTACTCTTGAGCATTAAGAGAGAATGCACAGTGTTGTACTTAGCCAGCTACACACCAGCATGATTTGATAGACAGGCATGGACACATCTAAGTCTCTAAGTCTCTTCAAATATCTTTACTAGGAGGCTTTAAAAATAACATTAATGATATTTAATTCAGCAGAATAAAATACATACACATTTCTTTCTATTCTTTTTTTTTTTTCTTTTTAAGCAAGATAATCAGTTTTTTGATTCTGATACAGAGGTTATATTTTAAAAATATTAATTTCTTTATCACTCCCACAAAGTGATTAATGAGAAATCATAATATTGCCACGTGCTTGTTATATGAGACAACTGATGGTTTGTGTGCTACTGTCTTCCAACTATATACAGATAGATGTTGAGGATCACAGTTTTGCTACTCCCACTCAGCATCTTTGAACCCTTTCAGTTCCAGCAGAAAAGGCATTGTGTGCCTTAAAGAATGTTCATGAGATGTGAGCCATTGAGAGAATATTTATCCATTGATTAGCCTATATGTGACAACTATAAATCCTATACTCAGCAGTTTCCTTACTTTAAAGGATAAAGTGTGGAATTCCTTTTTGCAGGCTTTACAAAAATCCAAAGCTCTGAGCTTATATTTCATTATTTATAATTCCTGTTGCATAGCTGGATGCACATACTGATCCTCTTCAATGCTGTTCTTGTTTGTTAATTTTATTAAATATATAGTAAAGAGTAAACTGTAGCAATCTGTTAAGTGAAAGAAATAAAAAATGAAACAAATGTCTATTTTGCATTTAATGGTAGAAAAGATATCTACTCCAAATCATTCTTTATGTATTTTTAAATATTTCTATAGGCTTTTCAGGAGCAATATTTAAGCTGGGATTCATTTTGCCTGACTTCAGTGTTTGCAATATAGGTGATCTGAATGCAGTCTAGCAATTGAAGCACATGTGGTTGTCAGAAGGAAAAACAGTTAAGGCATCCAGAGGATAAAAAAAACAAAACAAAACAAAACAAAACAAAACAAAACAAAACACCCCCCCCAAAAAAAACATATCAAAGAGAAGATGCACTGTACTGAAATTTGTTTTTTACTATTAGGGTACTGTTTTTCAGGGGAAAAAAAAAAAAAAGCTATGGAGTGTGTTACACTCTGATTTATGCCCACATAGCACATCCAATGAAAATTCATGCTAATTACCAGAACTAGGTACAACGTGTTAGTCAAGAGAGATTAGCTGTTATTTGTGATGGTGAGAAGAAAAAAAAAACACCCTGAAAATATTTAGTATTCAAATATCACACAAAATTCTATTTCTTATGTTTTTACCTATATTCTGAAAGCTTTTATGAAGTTTTGTGGTCAGAGAGTAAAGACATTCATTAATTTTTGCAATGTATTTCTTTAAATGTTTCCAATTTCTTCATCATAAATTGGTCACTCCATCCTTAATGAAAGAATTTTCTTACAGTTATTTGAGGAAGACTCTATTGTACATTATTGATACTTTATACTTAAGATGCCTTGAGATTGAAAATTTAAAAAACACAATTTCAGTGGGAACTTTTCACTTTCAAGAGACACTGGACTACAAAGGCTTATTTAATGGGGCATTCGTTGAATTTGTTGCTTGAAAGGAGTACTGTCCCTTTCAAGCAGTGAAGAGGTGGATTTATAACAATCACATTCAGAAGGGACCATTACATTGACTTAAGTCACATAGAGCACACAAAATTTCGCTGAATAAACAGACACTAATCTTATAAGACTAGGATCAAGAGATAAAATCTATCCTCCTGTCATCAGTAAGTGAAGAATAATCATGTCAAATCAATATCTTAGTTAGATTGACTTTCCCAATTAATTAAAAGCTAGGAAAAGTTTTGGTACTTAAGCACACTTATAAATAAACTAATGGCATATGGTAGACCTAAAATCAGCCTCTGGTGAGTGCTCAACTGCTTAAAAATCTCTCATAGAACAGTTATTAAAGGCTTGTTGTTAAGATGGAAGGACATTTAATACACTCATGTCCTGAAGCCAGTTTCATTCACTATTTTAATTGCTTGAATAATGTAATAAAAATATATGCACACAATCTACAGGTGAAACACAAGTCTTCCAAAAATATTTGCAAACTTAAGTCTGAGCTTACAGTGATCTTGAATCATTTGGGAGGAAAGAAGAAATAAATAAATGTTGAATTCTAGATGCTGAAACACAAGGCTCAGACACTCAGGCAAATTACCTATCGGTACCACTTTAATGTGGGATATAAACATATGTGTATATACATTGTTGTATATCCCACAGAAAATGAAAGGTAATTTGAATTAAATTATTCATCTTTCAACAAGGGATAAGCTGTTTCAGATTTGTAGTATTTGTGGCTAAGAATAGAAATTTTGACCAGCTGACGTGTACTACATTTCAAGAACACATTTAGCTAGAGACACAGTTAAATACTGCAAAAGATTACCATAGATATCTGTGAATCTAATTCACCGAAAAATTTTGAGATTTGAGAATTAGGCAGACATCTTTTAGTAACTGTCTGGGTGTGTTTAGTTCTAATGGGGCAGATGGTTAAATCATTTTTCAAGACTCATTGTATTTTAATATTTACATCGTTCTCTGGTTTGCTCTTCCAGTTCTCTTGAATTTCTCTTGTGAAATTCCAGAGGAAAAGGAAGCACAAAAATACCTAGAAAACTGGAATATCTCCCTTATTATTCCAAAATTTTTCTTTGTGGCCCCAGAGATTGAACTTGCTTTAAGACTTTCACAATAGAATCAGATTAAAAATTAAAGCATTTTCTACTTTTAAGTGCTTATCTCTGTAATTTTGTATGCTTTTAGTGTGGAATGCAATCTAATCAGGCAAAAATATTTCCTTTTGGTTTCTCCTCATAGAAGCCTAGGCTACCCCAGAGTAATCCAGTCCTCCAATTCAAGTTTTTGTTAGAAATCACTCCAGAGGCGGAAAAAAATAATCTATAAAGTTGTATCAGTTTCACACTTGTAACAGTCATTATAACTTTTGAGTTTTGCTATTTTTTGGCACACTGGCTATGTCTGAAGACTAGCACCTCACCAAGCTGTACGCTGCTCAGGAAGTTGTGACTGCATCTGTTTCTGTATTTTCACCCTTGCAACATTTTCGGCAACTAGCATCTGAATAATTAAGGAACAGGTTGAATGGAGGTGGTAGTAGGAATTAGAACAGTTCTTTTTTAATATTCATTTTTGTTATCTCTAAGATGGCACTGAGTGGTTGTAGTTGGCTTTTCTGGCTCAGAACGCTTTTCAGCTTTATCAACGTTTCTATCTTGTGTATTTACATCTTTCAAACAGTAATAGGAGGGAATAGTCAAGTAATCCTTTAATAAGCACAGTTTCTCCCTTCTAAGTTATAATTAGATACAATTGTAGCTAGACTGCCTATATTCTTCAGTTATTATTGTGGGGACTTGGGGAAATCAGAAGAATAAAGAAAAAAACTACTGTATCTTCATAAAATCTTATACGAGCAATAGCAAATAGAATTTTTGATAGTACAGTTTAGTTCCTCATTCTCTGTATCAAAATCATGCATCTTCCCACTACAGTTATGATAATGGGCATATCTCATGTCTCTTGCTTGTCCAAATGCATCCAAAGGATTAACACTTAGCTCCAGAACACCTCTGACTCACCCTGAGGAGTGCTCTCTTCCACCCTCATGTACAGTCACAGAGGACACCAGAATGGCAATGTCACCCCAGTCACCCCTATTCTGAATTTGTCAGACTATTTAGTATGTGGTTAAACTAATCTTCCATGTGTTCATAAGTGACATCTGTGTGCAAATACTGTCTTGATACCAATGTTATCTGAAAGATATCAAGTCTTCTGCTCCCCCCGGCCAGCTGATGCCAGATCTCCTAAGCAACCTGCTATGACTCGTTTATTCTACTCGCGCCTTCCATTAGCCTTCACGACCCACTGTCCAAGGACATTGTGAGTGCTGTACATCTAAAGTGGTACCTCCTGGTGCACAGCTAATGTGCGTGTATGTCTCCTTAGTAATCTCAGGTCAATTTAGAATTGTTCTGTTTACTGATAGTGTCATTACACAAAGAAATGGGCTGCAGCAATAGCATGTGTGAGAAAATAAGGAAATGGGACTGGCAAAACAAATTAGTATCTTACTGTTGCTTGTTTTAAGACCACAGTAGCAGCCTCCCTCTGCGCCACATCTTTTCTTATCTCCACATCCCAACTAGCATTACATGCTAGTTTGGTTAGTTGATGCTGTGAATATTTCATAAGAACTGATCACAGGTATCAAACTCACAGCTATCATTGTTTTTATTAGCCACCTTCCTTTATGAAAACTCAGTATCTGCCTTGCAGGTTCACCTTGCTCCCTACCTGACTGTCTGCTTCTAAGGATTGCAAGCTGCTACTCAGTCATCCTCTTTAGTAACACTTGGTTTCTGTGTGGAATTGCCATTAACTGCATGATATACTCACCTAACTGAGCAGGATGCAGACAATGGAACCAGCTGGAATGGAAAAAAGTGGTTGGAAAAAAAAAATTATCACTCTTATTGTCAGGCTAAGATATTCCCACATAGAAGCTCAAAAACAAAAGATGAGTTCTCCCTTAATATTTGTACAGTCCTAACATCATCCTTAAAATTTTACCATCCCTCACAATTTAATGGGCAGTTCAGCACATATATATATGTATGTATGTCCAATATGTATGTACATATGTACGTACATATGTGTATATATATATATGTATACGTATGTACATATATACATATAAATATATACATAAGTGTGATACAGAAATAGTCTTGAGTGTAACTATAACTAGCTACAAACTATCTTGGCAAAAATCGCTGTCTATATCTGGATGAAGTCTGCACTTTTATGGATTATTTTTAAAGAAGGTAAAAAATATCTCTGGAATTAGAGTTTTCCTATAGGAGTTCAGAGCACTCTATGTAACTAAGCTATTTACAATAGTGAAATAAATCTGTGGCAATTTTGAAAGTAAATGTATTCCTCTGCTTGTCTGTTCTCTCATTCCATGAAGCAGGTGATGATGGAATGTATTTATCAAGGGTATACTGTATTTCTGTAGTCAGCTTTTCTTATTTATTGACATTTTCCAGCTTTATTAACATCAGAATGGTTGGTTTTTTTGAACCCACATCTCTCAAATCTTTGCAAGAAAAAACCCTTTAATAAGCATATAGGTTTCTCCTTTTCAAGGTACAGTTAGATAGCTAAGTAAACAATCAATCTCTGCATCAACTGTTTTCTCAGTTCATGATATTTTCTCAGGAATTAGTTTGATTTTTGCCATAACTGAGTTAATGAACCAGTACTTTAAAGTTTTTCTATTTGTTGTTATTTTGGCCACTGGCAAGTTGGCCCTTGCAACTAAACCTTAACTGTGGCCAAATATATCAGAAGAAAAAAAAAATCCTTGTAGATGGATATGGTCAGGAGTGAATTTAACAGGAGATTAAAACATTTGGCAGTTGTATTTTTGCTGTTGCTGCTGTTGGTAGATCTATGCTGAATGTTGATCACCAGTTAAAATTACAGATCTCAACCAGAAATTTAGTTTCTTGTAAGATAAATGCAATTCTGTTTTAAAATAGGTTATAATTTTATAACTAGATCATAGTAACAACTGTAGATAGTCATAAGTGATTTATGCTGCTGCTTGTCTTCATCAGACTCATTACTTGTAAAGACTTTCATCCCTCTCCCTAACCAGAAATACAAAAAAATCTCACCATTTCCTCATGGAAGTGGTCTTGAAGGGTCGTTCAGTTTAGATACAATCAGAGACACCATAAAACTGCAGACAGGAAGTTTAGATTTATAAAGTAGATTAAAGATATCCATGAGAAAATCTGAGAAGGATTAAAAAAAAGAAGGAGAAAATCTTCTTAGACTTAGGAAGAAATGTAGTTTACTAACAGTAGAACTTGGTAGTGCAAACTGAAAACACAACAATCTTATGACTGATATGGAGCACTTGCAAGATTTTTTTGTTGAGATGTTTTCTGCTGTTTTTAATTTGTGATGATGTTAATAATGAACCATTAAAAGTAAATATTTAGAAAGAAGACATGTCAGCAATACACACATTTATTAGAAGTGCTAGCTGCATGAGAAGTTCCTTGAACAAATCTTTGAGTTAGTCTAACAAAAAGATCAGAATGTTGGGGAAGACCCAATGGTCTCAGGAAAACTTTCTTTCTTCTAATATTTAAAAGGAATGCTACACACTAAAGTCTCACATTATTCCTAAGAAAATAATAGAAAAGTTGATATGGTAAGCACATGAATTAAATGCAAAACAAAAGAGCTTCATGGAAGATAAATCTTATCAAATCAATAAATTATCTTTGTTAAAAGTAGGGGATGGGTACAATCTTACAACACACTAAAACATTTTGACACCTTTTAAGGTTTTATATAAGTCTTTCGTAAGATTATAATTAAAAAGAAAATAGGTTTTTTACCAGATGAATGAAGCGTGAGTTACATTTATTTAATTAATTTTAGCTCCTCTGGACTTTATGCTGTCAACATGCATAAATATATAGCTTGTCTTAATGAAACATCATTGAACGATTTATTGATTTATTGATGTAATCTGCAGAAGTCTTAGAAATTATGAAATCTTACATTATATATACCCAGTGATACAGTTATGTCAGCATCACTGCAAAGGAAAAGTATTAAAAATAGAAGGAAGTCAATTCATACTTATCTCTAATTCTTGCTGTCCAGTTACTGGGAGACCGTAATTCTAATGAAAAGTATGAGTTTCAAGACACCATACTTTACAGGGTTTTACTTATGTAGCTCTAGAAAAATATGTAGTCTTATTTATTCTTACTTGGGTTTAATTAGCTCTGTGAAGTACAAGATTTAGGTGAAAAGAAAGGATGGTTCTGTCAATGAGACCTTGTATTAATTCATAGGATAATTAAGTTCAGTTGTTGGTTTTGATTTCAATGTTATTTTGTGGACAATTCACTTAATCTCAAAGCTTCCACATGACCTGTAATATAAAGATAACATTTTCTTTGTATTATGTTTCAAGGAAGGTATTATTCTAGTACTAAGTGATACTTGGCCCTTTAAGAATTATTTCTGATGTACCAATTACAGCAAAATTATAATTTTACATCTTTGTAAACTCTTTATATTTTTGTAAACTCTACTATTACTAAAAGGAAATATGTAAAAAATTGCTAGGAAAAAATAGTTGTCAAAGTATCGGGGGAAACTGATAGATCCTTCTTCTCATATCAGAGGACTTCCTTAAGATACAGCTATGAATACTGATGTGTAGTTGCAGTTAGGCATTCTTGTTTCTTCTGCAGCTAATCTATTAAATTTTATTTTAAATAGAGAGATAATCCATGGGATGGTGACTTCACGCTTTCTGTGAAACACAATGGTGAAAGTGTTAATTATTCTGATAAAGGATGTAACACTGACTAACTTTACTAAGTCATTAGTGTAGGCAAAACCAATTTCTCAGCATGAAGTTAGTGATTTAAATTGCCTTTGGTCATCTTTTAATTATTTAAATATGCCATTAATCTTTATAATTTATACATAAATTAGCAACATATAGTGATTTTCGAATGTGAGAGAGAATGAAAGTCTGGTATCAGTGGAGCTGAAGACAGTGATTAAACATAACTGTCATAACAGTGATTAAACAAACTCTGTCATTATTTTTAAGTGCTCTATGCTGACCCGCTTTCTGGCTATGCATTTTATTAATTAGTCTAATTAACATTTGCCCCAAACAAAGACAAACAAGAAAAGGAAAAACTAATATAACGTAGGCCACATCCTTGCTTATACTGGAGAAACAAGTTGGCGAAACAAGACAGAGCAATTGCAGATGAACCAAAAAGCATTAGAATGATACCAGGGGAAGAATATTATCTAGGACCAATAAAATCATCTGCTTGGACTGAGAGAGATACATACTTGCAAGCATTTAGAAGTAATTCCTTGATATAAATTACTGTTTCGTTTTTATAAAGTTTTTTGGTTTGTTTGTTTAAAAAAACTCCTGGGTTTTTTTTGGGTGTTTGTTTTGCAAAACTTTTTTTTTTTTTTAATTTTTATTTTTATTTTAAAAGATGCATTTCAGTCAGTATGGACTGCTGCTCAAACCTAAATTCCTCCAAAGAGAAGTGTTTAGTTCAATCTGGTTTGTTGAACAAGAGCGCTTCATAACGGAGTACAGTCAGACACCCTGAGGGGTGCACCTGAAGATCTTCATGGGACCATGAATATCTCTTCCAATAAGCCACATCATTCAGTTTTTATGCAAAACCATAATTGTCTATTTTGTTTCTCTAGGGTACTTGTTTATGTATTAAAACAGAACTTTGAATTATTTGCATTTTACCAAGGAAACTTAAGATGTTGAAATAGTTAATTCTACAGTAGTAAGCAAGTAATGTGAGGTAGTTTAAACAAAGGAGAAAAAAAAAAAAAAAAAAAAAAAAAAAAAAAAAAAAAAAGTAAAAGATGTATGTGTCATCTGGCAGCTGTGCTGAAAAGTAAATGCTAAAGCCATATCTGCTGAAGGGCAGATAGCTTTGAAGAAAAGTAATTGGAAAAAATTGTCTTTGGTTAAAGGGATTAAAATACATTTAAATACATGCAGTATATTAAACAATAAATGTGTCTTTCCAACATTTGTAAAAGAAGTTGGATTAATTGTTTCCATCAAAGATATGTTTGCTATTGACAAGATGGTACAGAAGAGCTTAAAGAGCTTTCAAAGATTAATTGTGAATACAAGCTTGCATCCTTTAGAGTATACAGCTCATCAATATACATAAAATGTATGCCCCAAACAAATATCTGTTATAAATCACATAACAAGCTTTGGGAAAATTAACCCAGTCAACTGATGGCTAAGGCTTTATTTCTACACAGCTTAAAAGTAGTGCATGGGGCGGGGGGGAAAGGGGACACTGTTTCAAGTCTTTGGTCTTGAAATGAAGCATCCCAAAAACCCTTTTATTGTAATTATTTTTTGTTTTCTGCCTTTAGAAAGGTTGACATTGTATAATAAGATCTTAAGACAAAAAGTAAAGGTGGAGTTGGTGAAAGTGCTCTATAGTAATATTTTAATTCAGAAATATTCAACAATATGGTTAAGAAAGAGAACATATGTTAACTCAAGACTTTTTTAAAGTGATTTTGGCAAGCAAATGTTGGGGGAAATACACTAAAATAGGCTTTATGTGCTTTGACTATTTATAAAGGAAAAAAAATATGAATGGACAACAACAAAAGATTGTTCCACAGAAGAGATGCTGTTGTATTTTTATTCAGATAGATATAATATCACATATGAATAATACTGGATTTTTAGTTTCAGACTGTATCAAGCCATTAACTGAAATTCTTCTTTCTAACTGACCTTCTCTAAAGCTGCAAATGATACGTTTCAATTAACATGATAAGGCATAGTTAGTGATGTGTAGAGAGGGCTTCTAGGTCAGAATATATGTAATCAAATGAATAAAACACTTTCCTGCGTGTAATCCAATGAATAAAAGCCTGTACCAGCTACAGGTACAGAACCTAGGGTTCTGGGTTCAGGACGCAACTCTCAAGTTATTTGGACTGATTTCTCTTATCTTGAGCCATTAAGGACTGTTACTCTTCTCAGAAGCAAGTAAGCAGATTAATAACTCCAGAATGGCATGTTTCTCTTCAGTCCTACTGTCCTGGGGAAGACTGGCTGGCAGAAAAGGACCTGGGGTTTGTTGGTCAACATCTGGCTGAGTGTGCCCAGGTGGCCGAGAAGGCTGAGGGAGGTCTGAGGGAGCTGGGATTGTTTAACCTGGAGAAAAGGAGGCTGAGGGGAGACGTTATCACTCTCTACAGCTACCTGAAAGGTGGTTGTGGGGGTTGGTCTCCTCTCCCAAGTAATAAGTGATAGGACAAGAGGAAATGCCCTGAAGTTACACCAGGGGAGGTTGAGATTAGATGTTAGGAAAAATTCTTATACTGAAAGGGTTATCGAGCATTGGAACTGGCTGCCCAGGGAAGTGATGGAACCATCATCCCTGGGGGTATTTAAAAGTTGGGTTGACATAGTGCTACATATAAAATACATCAGCAGAGCATATTAGATTGCAAAGGAAAATTTTCTAGATGGGTTAATGTTACGGGCTTTGACAAGAAGGAAGTCCTTCCTTTTCCTTGCTAATAACTGTAGCATGGCCTTTTTCCCTTGCCTTCTTGGAGAGGCTTCCTGGGTGAAGAATGACAGTGTGCCTGGGAAGTGTGAACATGCAAGAATCAGGCTATTTTTACCTAGGACAGAGTAAATAAACTAATCTGAGTCTTTAAATGTGATTTAAATTATTTGATTTTTTTTTTCAAATGTTATTTTCCATACACTGTTTATATTATTCTTCTTTAAACTAGTTTCTTGGCTTAATATACTTAAGCTGTTAAAAGTTTGCTTGTAGGCTTTGAAGCTACTTTCTCTGTAACTCAGAATAATCTGCCAGTATATTTGAACACATGGACTTCCAAGAATACACAACATGACAGTTCAGACAAATTCTTTTCCTTTCACTAAAACACTTTCAAAGTTCTTTCAAAATACAAACCATCCTGCTGTCAAAATCCTAAACTCTATTGCTTCTTACCTCACGTCATGCTGAAACATGAAGAAGCCATTGTTGTAACTATTACAAGGCTCGGCAAGACAAGGCAAACATGTTGTTCAAAATATAATGAACAACTATAAAAGTTCAATAGTATAATTATTAAAAGTGTTCATCAAAATTATGGTAAGAAAAAAAGGGTGTCATTAAAAGAAATACCACTAATTTATCTTATGTAAATCTTTCTCTCAAAAGCATCACATGCTAATTAAGTTAATTGCTTCTGGGATCTTTCATTTAATGTCATTTGAAAATCCCATTAATATATAAAGAGCACTTCAGTAGATACCTTTTAATTTCTGTGTGATCTGTGATGAATTTAGGATTTAGTGGAGAATAATAGCAACTGGCTAAGTCTTTTCTGTAAACAACACAGACCAAGACACAAGCTCAAGCAACTTTCTATCACCTATGCCATTTAGTTGCTAGAAAATTTCACGGTGTAGGTTTGTCCCGGTATCTGGGCATGATCTAAGAAATAGCACATCCCAGGGATGATTTCTGATAGCAAAAATCACCATGCTTTGGGGCCAAGAGATTTTAGCACATTGGGTATCATCAGATACGCCAAGGACAGATTCTGATATGTTTTGTTTACTAGTGTGGATGAAGTTGTTGTAATTTATTACATCTGGTTACATAAATTAGATTTTTTACAGGAAATACATCACTGTGTTAAACTCAAAACACCAGTTGGTTCTTTCTGGCGTTTATAGCTTCATATGTTAATGGAAGAATTTATCCATTATTAAAATGTAGTTAATAATGACAGCATCCTTTTAAGAGCAGTGCTGCTGAATGTGCAAAATATATCTAGATAATATTTGAATTTTATGGAAATATTAGATTGGTAAAAGCAAATTAGTAAGAAGGGTCATATAAGGTCATGATGTGCTTCAGTAGTGTTAACCTTTTAATTTGTTTCAGTTTCAAGTGTAAGAAAATTAAAGCAGTCAGTTGCTTACACATTTTTATTCTTCCTAAATGTGTCACATACGAAAACACATTATATGAAATTCTGTGCTTTTTTTTTTTTTTTNTTTTTTACTAATAGGTGAACAAAAGGCTCTGGTTGAAAAGAGCTTGACACAAAAACCAATCTTGATAATGCTCCTGTGAACTCATTAGCTGAACTTGGCTGAACCGAAGTACCATGGATTCCTGGTGTCTTCTGAGAACTAATGTCCTAACCATATAGTCATTAAGATCCTTAATAGCACCTTGAACAGTACCAGGAAATCAATAGGCAAATGATGCGGCTCACAGTGCAGTTGGGTCATAAGATACTGTGCATTTCTGGAAGGCTTTGCTTTCTTTCCAAAACATTGTTAAGAATAACTGACCACAACAGTCCAATCTAGAGAAGACCATCAAGCCATGCTCTTATCTGAAAGCTATGGTCATGATTTTTGTGCAAAATGCATGTGACATAGGTGAACTTGACTGTGAATCACTTGAAACTTCACAAATGATCAACGGCCTTATTGAATTCCTACTGCATGTGTAACTCAATAATACTACTAGCATTATTAAGAGTACTTGATAAAATTTCACTTTCACTCCTTTTTAACTGCACTTGTGGTTAAAAAATTATGTTTTCCCCTCCCTTCAAATAAAAATATACTCATTTGCTTTTTATTTTTGTTTTCTGTGTGGTAGGAATTATTTTTTTCTTTCAGTTTAAAATTTTAAAATATTTTAATATCAGAAACAAAGTATTTATAGATATTACAGCTGAATCCTAAATGTAACAAGGCAGCATTAGAATTGAGAAGCACTGAATTGAAAGCATTTAATTATCAAAGTATATTTTTAGCATGTGATTTATAAGACAAGAACATTGAGTAGTTGCACTTCTGACTTCATTCTTTAGTTTAAACTTAATCTGCTTTCCAGCAACATTGCAGCAGGTTTGCTACAGAATTCAAAGTTCTGTCATGTATAAGGGTGAGTTCTTGCTATATACATTAGTGGATTAAATGATATCCGGAATATTTTTATGGTCTGTCTGAAATGTTTGTGAAATTGTGCACTAAAATGATTTTTCTTAATTTCTATTTATAAATTGTTTTCTAAATGGTCAGAAAAAAATATTCTCAGGGTAACAAACGAACAAATAAAAAACCCCAAAGAAATACTCTTTTAGTCCTTTTTATTAGAATTATACTGCACATGCAATTTGTTTAGTTATGTATGTGTACATAGCCATACACATATATGAGATAATAATAAATTTACAGTAAATTAAACATGTAATGTTAAAGATATCACTAATTACTTAGTCCCCATAGTATTTTAAAATTAAGGAAAGTGCTAATGAGATGTTATGGTTTAATGCCATCCAGTAACTAAGCACCACACTGCACTTGCTCACTCCCCTCTGGTAGGATGAGGGAGGAAATCATATGGGTAAAAGTGAGAAAGCTTGTGGGTTGAGATAAATACAGTTTAATAAGCCAAACAGAAGCCCCGTACACAAGTGATGCAGAAAAAAAAAAAAAAAAATTAAAGAATTCATTCACTACTTCCTATCTACAGGCAGATTTCCAACCATGTCCAGGGAAGCAGGGCTCCAAAACACACAATGTAATTCCCATTTTGTCTTTGGGAAGACAAAATGCCATGACCCCAAACATCCACTCTTCCTTCTTCTTACACCTTCTTTATGCACTGAGTTTGACTCCATATAGTATGGAATATCCCACTGGTCATCTGAGGTCAGCTATTCTGGCTGGGTGTCCCCCACTTTGTTGGCAGACCTGTATGAGAAGCCAAAAAGTCCTTGACTGTTTAGCAATAAGTAAAATATTAGTGTGTTATCAACATTATTCTCATCCTAAATCCTAAACAGCACTATACCAGCTACTAGTAAGAAAATTAACTCTATCCCAGCTGAAACCAGGACTCATTTTAAGAAAATTAAATTTGATACAGAGAGAGCATAGGATGACAAGCTTAACCATTTTAAGTCAGATTTTTTAGAGTTTAGGTGTTCTGTTGATGTTTTAGGGATAAGATTCTTTCAGACCAGAATAAATAAAATGAGCTTGAATAAGTTTGGAAGGGGCTTAGACTCATGGACTAGAGTAGATTTTTGTTTGTTCTCACAGCGTAACAAATATCTTTGAAATAACCTCTGTTATTTTTCAAGTTTTAAATCAGAAAGGTCCTTCCAAGAGGAATGAGAAAGTTTTGCAATTGTTTGCAATTACATGTTATAACTGAGAGATTTCATTTCATTATAGGATAAATTAATCCCTCTTTTTGACAGTAAGAAAAAAGATTATGTCAAGCACAATGGAAAAGGTTCCATGAAATATGATTTCTTGGAAATCTGTGGCCCATCAATAGCATAATGCATACTTGACAGGTGTCAAAATACATCAGCTGAGAAACACAGAAATTAGTATGCATGCACATATTAACATTTTGAATTTAATTCTCCATCATAGTGAAGCTTGGCAGGAATCAAAATCATTAGCAAATGTAGCTCATTTAAGAGTCAGTCTTATACATAACTGTACTTAATTTCATTATATATATTAAGCAACAATTGCAATTATCCAACAAATATTTTTTAATAACTGCTTTATTATGGTCACACACAGTCTAACGAGAAGATATACAGATTTACTTGTAGCTCTTGTTTTAGTTTCTGGCTACTAAAATGTAATGATAATCAATATTACAAGTGTCAAAATAATTTGGAAATAGAGACATTGTACTCCACTGTAACATAAATTAAGTAATACAAGTGTGCTGCCTTACTCTTTCACCAGCAAGGAATTAAAGATCTTCATCAACTAAGAAAAAAGGTGTCTAGTCTGGAATTTACTGATGTGGGGTAAAGATTCTTGAATCTTCCCTGAAAGTGTCAGTGTTTTATTGAGAAGGCATGAAATAAATGCATAATCAAATAATTATTGTTAATGTGGCTTCTTGTTGAAAAAAAAAATATTGCCTGGTATAAAGTGGTAGACAATTTATCTTTGCTTTGGAATAAGAAGATTGGAGGAAACATTTGTGTTTTGCAGCATCCCTAATGAAACCTGAGGCATGCTCATAGCTATTGATTTAACTGCTAAGTTTGTGTATGTAAGTTGCTCAGGTGTAAGTAAAAAGCTGCCAATAAAACTCTCTTAGCCTACAGACATCTTTGGCCAAAAGATTAAGCTATAATTGTCATATGTGTAGGAGTATGAACAGGATAGTTTGATGTATTTCCATTGTAAAACCTTTTTGTACAAGTTGGATTTTTAAGTGACAACTAAATGAAATTAATTCCACAATTAGGGTCTCTGTAACTACACACTGTGTAAACTACTAATCTCAGGCAGCAATTTCACCAGTGAAAAGATGTCATATCTATATCATCCTAAGAGGTAGGTTAGCAATTATGGCATTAATGCCTTCTCTTTTTTTTTTATAGCTGCCAAAAGTACGGAAACGTTTAATCATGACTGGAAATGGCTTTTCAGCAAAGTAATCTCAACCAAATAAAGATATATGACAGCAGATACTGCTTGTGATAACTAATGAATATTAGCTGTTGAATTAAATAAATAATGAGCATACCAAGGCAGTGCACAGGTGTCTATATTGCTGATAAAGCTATTTAAACTATTTCAGACTGGAGCAGTTAGCTATAGTTTGGGTTGTAGTTTTTTCTTTTCTTTTCTTTTTTTTCCCGCTTTTTAATATTTTTCTAAAACTAATGGCAGGATTTCCTCTTGCATATAATTCTTTTCTTCCTCTCCTCCCCTGCCTGCCACCTCCTCTGAAATTCTGATATCGAGGTGTACTCTGGTGGAAAAAATTGTGCTACCCATCAACAAACCCTGAGGAACTAAATCCACCATTTTAGGTTTGCTGAAATCAGAGTGTCCTAGAGCTATTTAAATTTAAATTTAAATCAAGAAGTAAACAGGCCCAATGCCTTGACAGATTAGAAGATTTCTCAGTGATACTTTGTGCTAACACTCATTTGAGCTCTGTATGAAATATGGTGAGTCTAGGCATGAAATTATGACTGGTTTTGTTGCTTGCACATTTTAATGAAAGCAGTTTTATAGTAGTTAGGTCTGTGACTTATTTGGATTTAAAATGATTGAAGAACAACCTTAGTAGAGCCTCAATATTACTTTTCTACAGATGAACACATTTGATTTCTTGAAAAAGCAATTTCTTTTGTAGTTCTATGTATCTTGTATATATATAGAACAACTACTTTTCATCACCACTTTGACAATTGTGAAGATGTACTAGAACACACAGGTGAAGCTACTATACATGCTTATCTACTATAGACAGATAAAGATATATGACAGCAGATCATACTTAGGATTATTATTTTTTTGGCTTACATTTACATAGTATATGGTGAGGCACTGGAACAGGTTGCCCCAAGAAGTTGTTGATGCCCCAGCCCTGGAAGTGTTTAAGGCCAGGCTGGATGGGGCTTTGAGCAACCTGCTCTAGTGGGAAGTGTCCCTGCTCATGGCAGTGGGGTTGGAACTTGACGATCTTTAAGGTCCCTTCCAACTCTAAACATTCTATGATTCTATGAATTTAAAAGACTAGTGCCTACTTGTTTGAATTCTTTGTGATTTTTGGCTGTTTAAGCCCAGAAGAAAGTTGGGAGTAACTTCAAGAAAGTCTGAGGCTTACAAGACAGGGTCTTCGCAGTAGGCAAGGTTTTCTGTACCTTTTGATTCATGTGAAGTAACAACACTGCTATAGTCCTAGTACTTCATTATCTAAGAGTATTTTCATCTAAATAGGCTTTAATATGTAATTTTCCTGAATTCAGGTAACTTTTCCAATATTGTTTAGTTCAGGAGATAATTTAAGTTGCTTCTATACATCTTTTTAACCCACTTTTAAGTTTGCTG
This sequence comes from Thinocorus orbignyianus, assembly GCA_013400375.1. NCBI lineage: Eukaryota > Metazoa > Chordata > Aves > Ciconiiformes > Thinocoridae > Thinocorus > Thinocorus orbignyianus. Next base: position 233,475 of record VXBW01004161.1, read on the forward strand.
TTCTATTTGCATTTTATTAAAAGAATGGCAAAGAATTGATGAAAATCTTAGTTCTTTCTGATTTGATGATGCAAATATAGCAATGTTACATATATTTTAAAAGTAGCATGGTTACAAGTGAATTGCTATTCTCTAGTTTTCTATTAATCTTCATCTTTCCAGTGACTACTAGACTGATCAGGAAAGACTTGTAAGATAAAATATGCAAATGCACTGTTATCTTTTATGACATTATTATAATAGAATATAATTAATGTAATATATTTTAATACCTGCTATTGTGATGAGAAGAACATTCATAATTAACAATTGTATAAGATGTTATTAGATATCTTTAGATATTTTTTAATCATTTGTATAACTAGAGAAGTAACTGAAGATATATTCTACAGTCATTGGTCATTTTTAAGTATGTTTCCACAGATTTTGGTTCTGATGGATATCACAATAATTATGTTGAATGACTAACCCTTGATAAGACTATGTAATTGATTCCTGAATAATCTCAAGAGGTTGAGAAATTATTCAGAATTTGACTTTGGTAGCCATATCTTGATACTATTTGATAGCTTTTTAAAGGTTAGCAGGGGTTCTTGAAGATGTAATCTTTTTAATCCATTTTTAAATAACTGATACAAACTTTAAATATTTGTCTTTTCAAGTATGGTTGAGCTAGAATTTTATTTTTATCCCAAAGTTAAAGAAATATGTAAAAACCCTGCCAAATCACAGTTTTTAACTACTATTTGAATAATAATAATAATATAATATATAATAATAATATAAATTGCAGCTACACTATTCTGTATAGACTGAGTTTGATTCAGATAATTAGGGAATGGAAGGGTCTGCAAATTAGTCCACATTCGCTGAAATTAGCTAGGGATTTGAAGGCACACATTCAGAAAGGAAAAGCAAGCACATTTAATTAAAAATAAAAAAAATCAAGTAGGCTTTAGACTTGAATAGCCAGGCACTTCTTTGAGATGCAAGCAGTGATAGTATAGATTAGCCTGGTTTATAACAAGCCCAGTTAAAATAAATCTTATTCTTAACTAAATCTAGTCATTAATTTTTAATTTAGAAGTTCCTTTTGTCATCCCTGGAACTGAGCTTCCAATGGAGATTTTATTGCTGCAGTGTTGAGTACTGAAACACCTAAATATTGGGTACCTATAATTAAAAACTATACCTATGTTCTTTAAATGTTTAATGCAAAAGGCTAAGTCCCACAAAATGCAGGTCCATAAAGGCTTTCATACTGATGAGAGCCCTCATAAGCTGATCAATGTAGGGCAGGTAAGGAGAGGAAATGCCTTTCTTTACATCTTGTTTTTCTTCGTATGTATTCCTGGAAATACCTTCATCTGTGTGGGAGTCACAGGCAAGAGGGTTTCATCCCTATATCTCTTCAAACAAATTAAACATCCATGTCTGCTGTAATGCCTTTGCATATACCCCGTGCTAAATGCCTGATCACGAAGCTCTGGATTCCCTGTGCTTTTTGAAGTTAGTTCTGTGGTCTGAACAGTCATGATCCAGAATTGATTCCTCCTCTGGCTGTGGAGGAGAAGGTCTTGCCTACTTTGGGGTCTACAGACTAGTCTGTGGATGAGAAAGAGTGAAAAGGTCTCAGCTACTTCTTCTTTCAAGAGCAATTAAACAAAAGGCAGAGGGATACAAAGAATGTGAACTCCAAGTTCTGCTTTTAAGTTTGTGTCACACTTTGGATAAAATATATAAAAAATTTTTAAATCACAAACAGTAATATGGAAAAAAAAAAAAATCCTGTTCTATAAGTACTAATTAAGCCACAGACTCTTTAGCTTTCAGTAACTGTACATAATATTGTGGCTTTGGCTGGAGATTCCGTACCTAAAAGTGTGCAAATTTAAGGACGGTATTTAATTTGGATGTGTGTGCTTACCTTTTTAATTCAGCAGTCTAGCATATCTTACTGCCTGATTTCAGCTTCTGTAGATAATAATTTTACAAATAATGTGGTAGACCAAAACAATGTTAATGGCTAGGTTTTTGTGCTACGATGCATACGTGTGAAAATTTCATTAGGCCTCTTTCATAGAGAACATATTATGAAGCACATAGCCTGGGTGTGTGCAGGGTTAATGAGTTGTACATGTTATGGAAAATGTAGTCCTTAATTACTTGTGAGTTTAGTTCCCAGAGCTGTAGTGGTCATGTAGTGTAGAAGTTGATTCCATCAAATTAATCTTAGACAGGATTCGCCAAATTGTAGATCCTAATTGCTGGTTTTGAGATTAGCGGAAAAGGTATTGACACTTGAAAACAGTGTGGCAAAATGGCCTGTGATTTATTCCTTTATTTGAGACATATCTTTCCCACTGGTTTATAGATGCAGGCAGGCATGTCAGGACCGTGAAACTCATGAGCATCACTGATAGATATGTGACAGTTGATAGTTCTGTAACAAATAGCAGGAAAAGATAGTATGCTGCTTGATACTGAATACTGTGCAAGCTTCACGAAAGCTTGTCTTGCAACAGGACATGGGTTGAAGCATCGTTCACACAGCTTACTGAATGGAGGGGTGAGAGGACTGGGGTGCACGCATGAGTGTTGTGATCTCCCACCTTATCAAGTACAGTATTTAACTGAGCCACAATTTTAAGCTGGAATTTTTAAAGATTTGGTTTCCTATGCTATTCAACGTGATTTCCACTGCAGTTACAGGTTGTATTAAGCTCTGATATTCTACTCATGCTGTGGAATATCAGTGCATAATACAGTAACACACTGAAATTTTATTGCACTATATGCTAAATGCAATAGTAATAAAAAACTTGCTTGTCCTTTTCTGTATTCTGTGACCATCATTCACATATAAGATTTCTGTTTACATAAAGTTCCTATATCATAAATTAAATGCTTGAAGAAAACATCTTAATAAAAGAGATCTATATCCTTTTATGTATTTGTGCACACAATCTGAATGAGTAACTGTGTTGGCTAATTTACTTAGTTTATCCATATAGATATGGCCATTTGTCATGACAAGATAGTTAGCACATGACACTAGCATTTCTCTTGGGCATAATACAAGTCATCAATTCAGAAAATACAGCACCGTTATAAGGAAGGAAGTTAAAATCTAGCACTATTCCTTTGTAATCTGAGAAATTGCATTATTCCTAGAACAGTTATGGGACTAACATAGAAGAAAGCTGCTATGTTAGTGGCACTGGCATCGGTTTTGTGAAGTTTATGAAGTGGCAATTGTTGGAGAATTACACATCACTAATAGCAACTAACAGATTTACAAGCAGAGCTGCCTGAAAGATATGGAAGCCTCCCCTCCCCAGTACATTAGAGGAGTCTTCTGTCTGTTGTTTGCTTCAGCAGTTTGTGAATGTACAGTCTTCAGTACCTGTATTTGTAAAATTCTCAATTTATGTGGAAGTATGTGCATAAATGATGGGTGGCGATAAAACAACAAGCTATTTTATGTACATTCCTTATGAATTACAGCACTAGCTCATGTCAACTCCCTGTTATACTTAAGTCTGAAACCGTCTTCTGTAGTTGGTCTACTTAAGTTAGTGAGTTCAAAATTCTCCTAGTTTATGTTTTTATCATGTATCTGTACAGAGAAGTAAATTATTTAATATTTATTATTTTAATAATAAAAATCAGAAAAATCAAATCAGTACAATACAGTTGTATTTTATCATAATATTTTTATGATTTGAAATAGTGAAATTGTAAGTGAATGTTATATTGTGTGACCAGTAAATATTGCAAAGGCTCTGTTATCATAGAGGGTGACTGTATTTTAATTTCTAGCCTTTCACCTTGTTATTCTTCTGTATTCTCTCTATTCACTTGATTTAAAGTCACAGAGTGAAAGTCTGAATCTTATCTATGACTAAGTAAATCTTAATAATAAAAAAGTAGTAGTAGTAGTAGTAGTGAATAAAGATTATTTTTTAGGAGTTATTCTGAAATGCTCAGCATAATTTCTCATTTATTAAATGAACCAAAGTTAGCTCATCCACATTAATTTTAGTATTGCTGCTTTTTCCCTGTGAAAGATTTTACCATCCAGCAAAATATCAATTCCTAAAAGAAAATAAAAATCTGTCAATTGTATTTCTTTGTAATTGTATTTCTATTTGTGAAAAACACATCTGGTACCAGGCATACGACCTGAGTCTCTTTGTAGATCTAGAAGGACAGTCCTTCCAGCTGCTCAGATATTTTCCCCTCTACATAGAGTACTTAGACTGTACATCAAAATATCCATTCACACTTATCTTCAGACTCAAACTCAGTCCACTTTTTATAGCTGAGTTATAAAGTGGCAATGCATTTGGCATTTGTCATCTGCTGAAAGGTGGCATTGGGGGATAAGGGAATAATTGTAATGATATGGGAGAACTATTTTGGTATATTATGTCTTGACTACTTAAGTAATTCAAAAAGGCTCAGTGCAGATCATCATCTGGAGTAAGCCATCATAACAACTGAATATCAAGGAAACTGTGAAAGTCTGCCCTTTGTGCGAGTGCAGTGCCTTTGCTTAGCGCTGCTCAGCTGATAGTGCATGGTGGTACACAATACAATGTAGTAACTTTCTTGAGCTATTAAGAAAGGAAAAGGAATACTCTCTCTCATTTCCAGTGTGACATCTGCTTTCTGGTTTTCTTCCTGTACCTATCTGCTTATTGCTGCTTCTCAGCCAGAGGAATAAGCAGTGTCCATGAGCGCTGCACAGCGATAAGAAGACAGGAAAATATGTCTCCAACCTGTCACATTTTACTACTCAGTAGCATTAGCCTCCTTTACAATAGTCTTTACCCTTTGTCTCAGACTTCCCAGCTAATAACTCCCACTGTGAATGCCACAGCAGACACAAAGTTGTTTCTCATGTAACTTAAACCTTGCTGGTGGCTTTCTCTGCCTTGAACAGCTACCTCATGAAGTTTTGTTATTTGCCTACATTCATTAATGTATAGGATCAAAGTATGTTGAGAATCTATTCTAAAGGTATTCATGTAAATTCTTATTATGAAACAAAAGAATAAAAATAAACTACAGAAAATTACATATATGTCAGGAACAATGCAGAAAGGATACAATTCTGGTGTTACATTGTAGAAATGGGAGGATTGCAGCTTTTCCAGGTAAGCAGGCATCCGTTAAAATAGCACTTTTGAATTTATGAGTCATAATAATCTTTTCCAATCAACTTTTGGTTGAAATGTGGAATCATATATGCTAGAAAATATTTAACCAAAGTATTAAAGAAGTGTCGCGGCAATCTGTCTCCATAATAGAGAGTTTCCTATTGCATTGCCCATTGCATAATTAAAGTGTGAATGAATTACAAATGCTTGATGCCTGTGATGAACGCAGGATGCTTTCCTGTTTTTTATATTTATCTGACATAAGAGGATGGGAAGACCATAAATTAACATTTATGTTATTTGATTTTAAAAAATGGGAAGTAGGCACCAAATATAAGGGATTTAATTTGTGCAATATCACAGATTTACTTACTTAGTGTTCCTACTAAAAATCTTCAAAATCGTCAAAATATTCATTAATTGAAAAGTTAAGCATGATAAATGAAGGCAATGATTTTTGTGGAGTTAGGGAAGGAAGAAGAAAGAATGCCTGCCTAAAGAAGCAGTAATCTTACTCCAGGTCTGAGGCTAAGTTGATTTCTTGCAGTAGGAATTTTGTCTGCTTCTCCAATAGTAAAAGGAAAGTGGGAAGGAAAGCAGAGCAACTGGATCATGCTTTAAGGAACAAAGGTCCCTTGAGTCTTGAGCTAGAAAATGAGAACTACTGACAGTAACTTAAGGAAAGTTTGTTGTGCTACTCACTTGTTCTCGAATGGCATATGTATTTAAAAATTGAGGTCTCTTGTAACATCTTTCCTGGTTTCTGTTTTCAAGAAGAATGCCTTTCTTCCCTTCAGGAAGCTGATTCATTGTTTAGATTTTTATGGACCTAACATCTGCTTGCAGGGCTTTATACCTGTAAGTTGTCTGTTGCTTGTATCCTCCAAACCACAAAAAAAAATTAAAATAAAATAAAATAAAAAAAAAATTCAGACAGTCAGATCTATGTATGGCTAAAAGCTCTGTTAGCAATGCAAATGTGGAAAATATACCAGTAAGTTTCCAAGTCATTAAAATATGACTATATGTAGCTAGAACTCTATGTTCATTGAAGTTAATCATTGGCTTTCCACCTACAGCTGGAACAAATTTCTCCCTCTATGTGGGCATTCAAAGCTGAAAAAACAGTGGATGCACTATTAGCTGTGGGTGGGAGAGAGTAGTCCAGCAGAATAGTCAGTATCTTTTCTCTGTTGTTGCGTAGCAGGACTATTCAGAGGCAGAATATGTCAAAACTATGGGGAAAAGAAAAAAAGAAGAAAAAAAAAAATGTAGTTCATCAAGGAGGTATGAAGGCTGTTAGCTCCTTACAATGGTTTGTAGTGGTACAATTAGTACTATAGCTGTCAGACAACTGGTGTGACTGGGATGATGAACATTAAAAGGTTAGATCTTCCAAAGTCAGCTTTGGATTTGAAAAAACGGTGGGAACTTGAAGTAAGGTTTGTAAAAGTATCATCTGTATGTTGAAATGAGTTTCAGGGAGGATAATGAGATTGATATTAGGCATGAAAGAATTTTCCTCTGTTGCACTGCAAGAAATTGTTATATTTTGATATGATGAGAAGAAAAAGTAAGAAGTCTTAGTCATGTTTCAAAGATACCTTAAAAGGAAAAGAAAGGCAAGCTTTTTGTTTTGTTTTGTTTTTACCTATGAAAATGAATAAAGCTGATTTTAAAAAATAAATAAATGAGGTGGTATCCTGCTTTAATTGATGGAGGCTGGTCAGAAGACAGATCCTGTGAGGTAGCTCAACTGTCAGAAAAAGAAACAAACAAACAAAAAGTTTTATTTTCTGTTATGTATTTGGAGATTTTGGATTTGGTAGGGAAAATGTAAATAGTTAAAAATGTTTTGAATGTTTTACTGTTCTATAGTGCAGGGTGTATGGTCTCTTTCTGCCTTTTGCCATTGCAAAGCCTCTCAGGCCACCAGACCTTTCTTTCTTTCTTTCCTATTACCCTGTCCCAGTCAGACCTCTTGCAATGTACTGAGGATTCAGTTTCCACTCTGCACTTGAGTGATTTGGCATTTTTTTATATATATATATTCTGATAAATTTTCATTGTAATGGAATCACTATTTCCTTTCAATAGTTTTCTTATTATGTTGTCTCTTTTTGTATTTTTTTTTTTCTGAATGGCATCTCATTTGATGCAAAATCATTAACATTCTAACTGACATTATGTATATATGTGGACATCAGTGGAGGTGAATATCAAGGTCACTTAATAATACTTAAAATAATTATAAAATTAGAATTACAATTGTTAAAATAAAGTCAGAGAGGATATAAAGAAAGATAACTTCCAAATTATCTTCTGCCAATTATTAAAATCTGACAGAATATGCAAACCAGCCATCTTCTTATACTAATAAAATCAGGTTTCTCAAGAGTTGTTAAAATGAGATCTGGTATTCTTAAATTAAAAAAGAAAGGCACACACAAAAATGAAAAGAGCAATGTGAACAAAATAGCATATGCAAAAAGTGAAGTCAGTTCTGCAAATTTGCTATTTAATAAAAGCATACCTGCTTGGGAGTTTTGCATAACTTGAGGAAAACCAGTTGCTAGCGAGCTTTTTAACTGAAACAGGTATATAAAATGGGTATTTTGTCAATTTTGTCAGTAATATCATTGTTTCTGTCTGGGCTACCTTTTGTTTTAACCCCTCAGAATAGCTATTTGGTAAAGTAAACACATATTAGTTCTGGCATTTTTCAATGGGGAACATCTATATGAGAATACTTTTATATACCACATCTTCAAAAAATATAATATGCAGAGTTTTTTGTAAGTGGATATAACTGTCAGAAAGCTTTATTTCATAGATAAATGTTTTTGTATGCCTTTTACGACAGTTTATAGGTGTAATGCAAAACAATGACATAAAAATGAAAGTTTCTTATCTTGTCAAACGAAAACATTACAATGTTTTGTAGTGCTATAGGGGAAAAAACCCCACTAGCTCATAACCCCTCCCACTTTTTTCTTAATTAAAAATAAAAAAAAAGAAATTCTTATATATTTAAATTTTCTTCAAATAATATTTTATGTATTTTATATTATTTTACTTCCC
>VXBW01004161.1:241741-293111 GCA_013400375.1 Thinocorus orbignyianus
AAGTTTGTTAACAGTATATTTATAGTTGTGGCTGCTCAAACTCAAACTTTATTTGGAAATTCCCTTTTTTGACTGTGTTGGACTGCCGTGTCCACATAGTTCATCTGTGGAAGATCTAAGTGCCAGGAGCTGTAAGTATCGGAAAGAGAAGCTGAAAGCAAAATCAACAGAAGGTAGGACACAATATTTGTAGGCAGGTACCCCTCACTAGTGTGAGGAGTAAGCAAAAACTTAGGTAATTTTTAATAGATATAAATGTGGGGAAAGAAGAGAAGAAATAAGAAAAGTCTGAAATAATATTTTAGAAGACTATAGAGGATAAAAGGTGATAAAGTGAAAAGAGATAAAGGATCATTTTTTCAGAATATTTTAAAACCAAACAAAGTCCCCAACAGTTTAAGTTGTTCCAGGGGCAGGGAGCATAGGACAAACTCATGTAATTAATAACAGTAATAAATTCTGGGAAAATGGGTGAAAACTGAAAAGAAAATAGAGCATTTTTCAATAATTTAAGTGAATTCAGTAAGTATTTTTTTGCAAAACTATGAATTTTTAAGCTAACTTTGTTTATTGTATTAATTTTCTTTAATATTATATTTTTACAAAAATTATTTTACAGAAGAATCATTACATATGTTGGTTTCTCACCGTTGACATTAGAGGAGCCTGTGCTTGTAGCTTAGTTTAGGTAATTAACTGATGTAGAGGTATAGATAAGAAAAATTCCAACTGGGAGTATTTTGAACTGAAGCAAAACAAAAGTCTTGAGTTTTTCATTAGTAACCTGGAGAAATCACAATCTGAACAAACACTTCCTTGTCTCACCTTACTTTTGCTTTTTTTCTGTCAGTTAATAAACAGGAAAAATATTTCTTCTCTGTAAAAGCACAGTGGTTCCTCCTTATTGTCCTTCTGTTTCTGATGGGCTGCTCAAACTGAGGTCATGCAATAAACTGATCGCTAATATTTTGTTTAATGAGGCTGGTAATATTCTTAAAATGCACAGATGCACAGAAGAACAATGGAATCATGCATGTTTTTGCTATCACACAGGTGTCCTGTTGACTGAATTTTGCTTAATGGTGCCCAAAGAATAAGTTATGTTACAAATAGCTTGATCCCCAAATTATATTTAGGATGATACACCACTCTAAATTATGCAGATTTATTTGTATAATTATGTGAAATATGCAGATTTATCTATGGAACAAGAACAACATGTTTATAATCTTCACTGGACTCCATTTAAAAATATATTTTTATTGAGAAAATGAATATCTGAGACAGCAATAATGAATCTCTGAGCTGAATCGATGTGAATAAAAATTCCTATTTGATATTTGGATTATTTTTTATCTGGCACTTCTACCTAACTTTGCCTTTATAAAAGAAATTTATAACAACCCACTGAAACTCTGGGTAGAGCCTTTAGTTGCAGATATAATTGCTTGGAGTGGTGTGAAAAGCATACCTTTTGATCACAAGTAGAACTGCAGCCCTGCTGTTGCTGTAAAAAAATGGTTTAAAGTCTTTATAAAACTCTCCTTTTTGCATTTTTGCAAGAGATCACTAATGAGAGCCATGACTTTTGACAGTCTGTCTTTATAAGTGCAGTTCTACAGGGTATTGATTTCTAAGCATTCAATGAGCAGCTTTTAGAGAACAAATTGTGTCAAGACTTTTTTCAGTCTTACATATGGAATATATCTTACATGGTTTTGCAAATTATAATTAGAAAAACAAGGTTTTTTTTTTTCACTGAGGAACTAGATATAGTTTGTGTATTGATTATGTACTTTAGATATGTACCCAGTAATATACATTAGATTACATTGAACTGGTTTTGTATAAGTTTGTATGATCAGTCCTGCATACGTGAAAAATGAAAGAATAATAGGATTTTCTATTGCAGTAATAATTAAATTATATGACATTTTCTGATTAAAGAGTTCTTTATTTGAGGACAGGACTTTGGTAAGAGATATGAGAAATATATTCCAATTGAGTATGTAAAATACTTAAGTAATCTATAAAGTATTCTGCTTCATACAGTGATATGATTCTGCTGTTTTCTGCACCTCTATGACTGTCATTTCCAGAATGGAAAACATTTCTAAACCTAAGCTTCTATTTACTCCAGAGAAATACACTATAGTTTCAAGTCACATGAATTCTCTCACCTCTGTTTCAAAATACCTTTTTTTTTTTCTCTTTCATTTAGAAAATTATTGAGAATATGGTTTAAAGTACTGATGTTTACTTTAAAGGGCTGTTAAATTGAGGGAAGAGTCAGTACCCTACTGGGATTTTACTGCAGTTTCACCTGTCTTTTCAAAGAAGTTAGGAGCAGGTAAAAGGTGACAGGAGAATAGCACCCTTGTTCAAATCAAATTGTTTTTTCTAGGAAAAGAAGAACAGTGTGGAGTCATGTGCTGCGTATTTTCAGTTTTAAGCTTTTATTTCTATTTATAATGTTTTAAGATGCAGAAAGGCTCAAAGGCCTAATTTTCTAATCAACACTTGTGGACTCTTCTTAAGACATTTCTCTTTTGAGGACAGCATGGTATTCTTAACACTGAAAATAAGTCTGTACAAAGTTGCTAGGGTGGACATTTTTCCTATTTGTTTGCTTTTTTTTTAATTTTTGTTTCGTATGTGAAATGCACTTTGGTTTGCCATTTCATAAAGAAACATTTCAGATTAATGGATTTTTACTATCTTGGTAATTTTTGTGAGCCTTTTAGTTTTGTCATCCTGTAGTATCCTTCACTACCTGTACCCTTCAGTACAATTACTGTAACCTTGTGAAAGGTTTAGTTTCCTTATTTCTGTACTATTAACTACATTGTTCAAAGATAAAAATCGTTCTAGATTGAACAACACTTGAATGTTTGAAATTCCCACACTATATTCAGGTTTTGCTCTTGCTGGCTGAGAAAGATGTTGGAAAGAACATCTTGACAGGCTGAGAGAGCTAGTACTGTTCCACCTGGAAAAGAGAAGGTTCTGGAGAGACCTTATAATAACCTCCCAGTATCTGAAGGGAACCTACCGGAGAGCTGGAGAGGGACTGTCAGGAAGCCTAGTGATAGGACAAGGGGTTATGGTTTTAAATTGGAAGAGGGGAGATTTAGATTAGATACTAGAATGAAATTTTTTCCTGTGAGGGTGGTGAGGCTCTGGAACAGATTGCTCAGAAAAGTTGTGGCTACCCCATCCCTGGAAGTGTTCAAGGCCAGGCTGGATGGGGCTTTGAGCAGCCTGGTGTAGTGGGAGGTGTCCCTGCCCATTGCAGGGAGGTTGGAACTCAGTGATCTTTAAGGTCCCTTCCAACTCTGACCATTCTATGATTCTGTGAAAAACTCATCTGGAGTCTGTCCTGTTCACTGATTACAGAGGTTTGAATTACACAGCTGCAAAAATGGGTTTTGAAAGGCTCAGAGAACCATGAGGTGAATTTGAGCTGAAGCTCCTGCAGAATACACTCAAAAAATTTCTCACTGCATCTGTGGTTCACATTGCCTGCACCTCAGCAATAACAATATATGCCCATACCAATGAGCTTAGCTCCATCTTTATAATTTTTTGTTAATGCATTTTTTGATCATCCAAAGATAGGAAAACAAACTTGCATTTCTGGTCAACATGGTTGGCAGTCCAAGTTGAATCAGAACACAAAAAGAGATTATGTCACTTACAGAATGAATATGTTTGTTTTATTCATTAGGGGGAGTTTACAAGAAGTAGCTAGCATAAACCACTTGACTGTATAACACGATTGAATATCATAGAATTAAGGAAATGTGCCTTTCTAAATCATCAATTCATAACTGTTTCTGTTGAGGAATTAGGGTTAATAAAATTTTACCAGCTCAATTTCCTATAGATTGGCTCTCACATATTGTAACCTTACCAGCATACAAATGGCAATATTGATTAATTTAAACCAGTGGATGATGTCTCAGGATCCAAGTTAATGCTGCACAAGTGAAGTTACTGTGGGTAGTCATTTTAAAGGGCAGCTCATTCTAGTAAGTTAGTACCTGTATATAGCACAGTACAGACAGCAGAGTGGAGTACAAAGGTAACTGAGTTAGTTCTCTGTTAAATTATCTGCAGGTCCCTTCGATTATGCAGGCTTCCAACTACTTTAAAGGAATGATGCAAAGCCTAGCAATTACTGTGACAGAAAGATGGACCAGCATCTCCTCCTTTCCCCTGTGGACTCTTGTAAAATCACTGTAAGAGTGTATGTGGAACACGTTTGGAGAAAAACTAATTCAAAAGTAAATCGCTAGTATATGTTAAAAGGAAATACTATTTTTCTGAAGTATATTATAGTCTACCAAGAGTCAATAAAAATACTGAAGTACTTTTCTTTTTATTTTTTAAGAGAACTATATTTCATTTTAATAGTTGATTTTTTAAAATAATATCTTTGTGTGCTGTTCATTTTCTTCCAGTACCAGGAGTGCAGACTACATTCTTTTACAGACCTATTAATATAATTCTTAGAATACAGTACCTAACAACTTCAAAACTTACATAATGAAACTGTTGTATTATTACTGCAAAGTATCAAATTACTTACTTGTTCCTTAATATTTATCTCTCAATAGAACATGTATAAAATGAGATTAGTTTGAATTAGTTTGTAATATAGTTTGATATGCTGGACTACCATATGTTCTCTGATGTTCTTCTATTGATTATGTAAGCTGTTTTGTATATATCTAGTTGATGTAAAAACATAATCAGCTTCGTCTGTGAAAACTTCATTTTCAGCACCACAAGATACATAAAATATTCTAGCTTTCATTTGAAAAAATCTCATTACATTCTTGTAAAAGAAGGGGGTATTGTCTGCATCATTAATTATTTTGAAGCACTAACATTAGTTTCCTTAAGCACTAGTACCCTCTGACACGTTTTCTTATTTTCAGTAAAGGTCTGAACCAGAGCTAGGACTATATGGCTATATATATTGAAAAAATATTTGCATGTTTCTTTTGTTTCTTTTTCATTATTATTATTATTTTTCCTGATATTTTGATTGTAGACATCATTATCTTTGTAGGTTAAATTCACTTTGTATTCATGAGCCCTTTGGCTCATGAAAAGTGGGCATTCAATTCATCATTATGGAAATATTCCTAATTCATGACAAATTAAGTCAATTAGAGTTTTATTTTTCTCTCACAGGTGGTAAAAATGGATGGGAGTTTGACAAAGTGAACTAGATTAGGTACTTTCAGAATAAGTGGGAAGATAGGATTGCTTTTCCTCTTATTTCTGTATTCATGTGTTCATATTAATATTTAAGAAAAATAGTTTAATTCTATAAAATAATATTGCTCTAATATGCTAAAAGAATTAAAGTGCCCAGTTGTAGTTTAATATGAAAGACATAGCTACTCTGTTAACCTTAGCATGAATTAACTGAATTTCTATTTGTTGTCTATATTTTTACTTTTAATAATTTTATCAAAGAACAAAGAGGTTGATTATATCCATGTCTGTGCTAAAAAAATATCATTTCTGCGTTGAAAGAATTACGAGTTTAGTTGTCCTTCCCAATGCAGTTAGATTTCTCCATCTTGTACCTCTAGTGATGAGAACTGGGAAGGATGCAGTGATTCCTTATATCAGATGCTAAAAGACTGTGATGAAGTTCAGTCAACTGACCACATCTTATCAACGTGGAGTTTCTCTTGTTGTTTATAGACTGTCAGGAGCCAGCCTACCACCCCACTGTGACATGGATTCCTGTAGCTCTGAGGAATTCTACCAGGCTGTCCACCATGCAGAACAGACCTTCAGAAAGATGGAGAGTTACCTGAAGCAACAGCAGCTCTGTGACGTTATCCTAATTGCTGGGAATCGCAAGATCCCTGCACATAGGTAGGACATAAGAATAAGATATTAAAACTACAAAAGCAAATATTTTGGCTATGCTTATTTCTTAGAAGAGTGTTTTCTGTGTCCCCTTATGACTGCTTCCCTTTTGCTTTAAACATCACAAATGTGAGTATCTGCAGAAGGTGATATTTGAAAGTTGGGCCTTTGAAGGTGGTTCTTTTTTGTACAGCTTTCTAAAGTTCAAGTAGCACTCAACCAGTAACCTTTTCATTGTGAGGGTGCCAAACATTTCTCCCTGCTATTGTGTTGTTCATATGTGAGGAGAATGGAAATTTCTGAAATGAGATGCTGTACAGCTACACTAGGTGCAGCGTTATTTCTAGCTTGAGATCGTGATATTCTGATGTCTATCATACAGGTTTTCTCAAACATTTAGAGTGGAATAATGGGCACTGACTTCTCATGAACTGTTTCTTTGAATGAACTGAAAAATATCTTAATTACTTTTAATGACATTATAGTTTTTAAAATTCTTTAAGATTATCTAGTATCAAAGCAGCCAGTATATATAAAACTATTGTTAGTTTTGGATTGTAATTAGAGCTTAAAATAGTTATTATTCATTGATATTTTTGTCTTAGCTATAGCATTTTAATTAGTGCATGCAAATAAAAATCCAGTCCTAAGGTTTAGAATAAAAATTTGAGTTTCCAGTTTAGCAAGTCTTTTTTGTGTTCAAACTCTCTAGGCTGCAAAATAACGGTGATCTATTCCCTGCTTATGCTCTCGTTCCTCTGCTGAGGTACAACATACTGGACTGTGTCTACCCAGTAGGAAAACCAAAACCCAGCCAATTTATTTCTGAATTAATAAATTAACTTCCTGGTGTAGAGGAATACTATAAGGTCATTTTAGCAACTTGGACCTTACAAAATTTCTTCTGCCCTAAGTGAAGACGGACACAAAGACTATTATTTTTCTGTTTCACAGAAAAGTTGGATTTTCTATAATCCAACTTTTGTAATAATTTCAAAAGGTGCAATACACAAGACTGTAAAGCCAAAGCTATTGTTCAAATACTAAAGAGTACAACCAGACAGAAACCTTCATTAAAATATTTTAAATGCCCCAATAATTATAATAAATGAGAAAATAACCTCAGTTAACAATCAGTAACAGTTAGATCAACCTAGGGACTTTGCAGTACACATGAAACAGAGTCTGCTTGGTGTCAGATTAATATCTGTAATAAATATAGGAATCTTTTTTCTCTTCTTTCAGCATTTTTCATTCTTAAGACTTTGTATCTACTCTCCTGTCTTCTAAGGGCTACCAATTTTAGTGTTCCTCCCTTGCATTGATATACTCGGAATCCCATACGCCAATGAAGTCACTGACAATTTCTATCCACTGACTTGGCAACTGATACAACTTCCGTGTTTCAGGCTTTTTGCTACTGTTAAATGTACTATTTATCTGGCACTTTATGCACCCCTTGTAATTGTGGTCTGATGCCACTTTTATCTAAATCACCGAGATCTTTCTCTTATGGATAAGTAAAGAGGGAATAATATTAAACTGCAGTCCTTCTGTCCATTTCCATTTACAGCGTTACAGAGCTGAAAGATTTGCCTTAAGGTGCATTCCATCAAAAAAACCTGGAGGGATAATAACCTAAGGCCTTCTAATTTGTGTCCAATTTTACATCTCTATACATTACTGAAATCAAATAAAAATATTTTTTTCAGAAATAATGAGGATTTTGTTGTTCTTTCTTGACAGTTAGTTGGCCCAGTTTTGCTTTTCACATTTTTCAGCACAGGTGAGGTTAAAAAAACCCAACCCAAAACAATATCTGAATCTACATGCCTAAATTATCACACTTATTTGATACATAAAAATATTCCACAACTGGTATCATTGCCCTGTTTGATATGGATGATATATAATATACTAGCAAATAATGTAGTGGTATATTTTTTTGCCTATATTGAATATTTTTGGTAAACTTCATAGTTTGTAGAGGAGGTGGCAGAGGAAAGTGTAAGGGTTTTTTATTAGT
Source organism: Thinocorus orbignyianus (assembly GCA_013400375.1). Lineage (NCBI taxonomy): Eukaryota > Metazoa > Chordata > Aves > Ciconiiformes > Thinocoridae > Thinocorus > Thinocorus orbignyianus. The sequence continues at coordinate 249,663 of VXBW01004161.1, forward strand.
TCATTCCCCTCACTGTTTTTAAGACAGTTTTTCTTATCTGTATGCCCACCTTCAGTAGTAAATTTAATTTCACATTTGTCATCTCAATTCTACAGCATATCTAAATCCTTCTGGAGGAGGAAAAATACCTTAATAAGAAGATTGACCGTGAAATACTAGCCAAAATCTTATTTAGATTTTCTAATAAACCTTGAGTCAACTTTACATTTTATTTTCTACTTCCTTGTTTACTGCAATCAACAGACCAAATCTCAAAGAACTGGAAAAAACAACTGTTGTTATGAAGAATTGAAAAGATTATGTTCTGAATAAACTAGAATTTTGTCCAATAAGATAAAATGAAGGGTGCTCTGAATTTTATGCTTTTTTTTTTTTTTTAATAGTGTTATATGTTGTTTCAGACAGGTGTGACTGCACAAGCACAGGAATAGGGTGTTTGCTTCTAATGTGGCCATTACAATTCTATGCTATGATTTAATTTAGAAAAAACTTTCTAGACCCTACTCCAAGCAGATTCAAGTCTAAGGATAGATTCTGCTGTTGGACATACCCAATTAGTTTATAAATATCTACACTTGCTGAGGTTCCTCTTTTGCCAGCCTATTTATGATCATCCTTTAGTGATCTTTAGTGATCCAGTGCGACTTCTATGAAAATTTGCTCCTCATGGAAAACCAGCCCATGTTTACACATGTCTTGAGGAGGAGGATATGGAAATTGACTTTTCAGAAACTTCCTTCAAATTATCATCACCCAGTAAAGATGAGTGAGTGGCCTGTCAGTAATATTGTTGAGCTCCCTCAGCTGTCGCTCCTTGAACACATCCTCTCCGGTCCCATGGACTTCTGCAAATCCAATTCACTTCTCTCTAAGTCCATCTTCCTCTATTGTGAGTGATACCACATAGAAGCTGCCGCTAGGCACAGTGACCTGGGAGGCCTGAAAGCAGACCATGCTGAAGAAGAAAAGAGAAAAAAGGCTGAGTGCAAGAAAGTTCTATTGAGCAGTGGATAAAAATTTTCCATAGTCTTCCATTTGCTGCCAAGGTAATTACATAAACCCTTCTTTCCCATCTTATAGCTGTTTTTCACTGTTAGGGTAACTCAAACAGCTTTAAAGTTATAATGTACTTAAGCTTTTTATTGTTTCCTGAACATCATATTTATGTAATCTAATCTTCTACTAGATGGGTTACAAGTGTAAACTTTCAAACAAAGGAACAACAAAAGGAAGTCCAGACCAACTAAGCATTGTAATGATGAACAAGCAAACCACAAAGGGTACTGATAAAGTAGGAAGACCTCTGTGGTAGGCATTTCAGAGAGCTAAAGTAGCTGTCCTTTAAACAAATTTGAAAAATTAAGTAAACCTCAATTTTTTTTTTCTATAGTACTGTAATGTGTTTTGCATCAAATGCAAAAATGTAAAATAACTTAAAGAGAGAAAAATGCTAAAATAATAATTTCCCTTCAAGTACGGTACTGTTGACACTACATCCTAATTTTATAATATTATGAATGTGAGATTTGTAGTCACTGTGGAGCTGCTATATACTTTTTTTCTCATTTCCTGTATCTTATGTTTAGAATATAGCCACTTTAAGACAAGAAACATACTGTAACTTTAAAGTGCCTGCAATAAAAGGAGGTCAGTCATTGCTGTTACAAAACAAACAAATTAATAAACTTGATACTGTAATTGACACTTCCATTCTCTATTCAGGTTAAAATCAGCCAAATGCAGTTATATCCAGAAATGTAACTAGACAACAGCTAGTAAATGTCATCTGAAACACAAAAACACTGGGAAGTAAATGTTATTCAGAATGTAATTTTTAAATACTATACTTGAAATACTATATTATGCAGCTGCTGAAAAAATATCAAAAATGCTGCAAAGAAAACAGCTAAAGTCAATGCAAATGATAGACCTATAAGATTTGCAATGGAGTGTTTATTAAAACTTCCAGCCATGATTGCATAAATATTGTAGGTACATCCGAACTCAGACTGAGATTTAAGCCGTAAACTGAATTTTGACTAGGAATAGTGCACAAAGCAATGCAGGATCTAATGCAGGAGGGGAAAAAAAAAAAAAAAAAGAAAAGTGATGTAAGAATATCATATCCCTATTCCTATTTAATTAAACATAATACTCCCATATAACCAAGATTACAATAAAACAAAAAATTCACTAAAGACCAGAAAATGCAAAAAATTTAGGAAGAAGTTACATCTTAAACTTGCAATTCTGACTTTCATTGCACTTGGAACCCAAGACTGTGAATGAAAAGACACCAAGAAATCTAATTCTGTTGTTGTTGTTTTAATATTGTCAAGTATGGTTGAGTTTATAATGAGACATACGAGTTCTTTACTTGCTGTTTTCACTTGACATCAAAGAAATGCAGGCATTTGTGTTCTTTCTGATACTGAAGATAAGGGTCAGGGGAGACTCTTACACAGAAAATGTAGAAAATTACCACTTATGTATAAAAGAAAGAAATGCTTTAGTATGGCTACTCAAGTCTTTCTACAAGTGATTGGATGAAAATCAAAAAGCTTTCTTTCGGCAAAAGATTTAAAATTTCATTATAAATACTGAAATAAACTCGACTGAAATCTTTTTTTTGATGCTCAGCTCTGAAGTAGGAGAGCTTTTACTTGTTATCATCCTGATAAACTTAATAAATCTTTTTCAACAAACTGTAATTTATGTTCTCTTTTTTTAGTTCCCTAAGGAGTAGGGCCATATTTTTCAACGGATTTTGTTTGCTACTGTAGAGAGGTGAAGTTTAAGATAAAAACCTGTATTAATGAAATGAAAAACTTCAATGTAGAAAGTTAAGCTGAAAGGAGAGATGAAAGGATAAACAGCCAGGCAGAGCAGGAAAAACAGTTTAAAGGCAGGGGGTGAAAAGCAGAATGTACAGTCCTATGACTCAGCTTGTTTTCCTGCATTGGTAACAGATGCTCATGAAAAGCACACAGGATAATCAGTTCAGCTGTCCTGTGTTCACTCCCAGATATCTGTAATTACAGTTTGAGGAGCTTCCCGAGTCAAACATTGCATCTAAACTGTAGACCTACTTTGCATGAGTTTAAAAACAAATTATTCAAGTAATATGGTTGGGACAGAACAACAACAAAAATTCCTGCTCTCAGAGAGGAAAGGTCAAGATAATTTAGACACACTTTAACATTAACCTCCATCAATAACTTTTTTTTTAAAGAAGCAGTAGATAAAGAATACTTCCTAAAACTGAGAATGGTATTAATACTTTTGGATTAATTTCTTTCATCTCCACAAGAAACTCTTCTTATTGTATTTGGACCTTTTTCAGGCATAAAAGATCTTAAGTTCATACAACTGAGTTTGTACCAGCTAAAGATTTTGCACATGCAGGAAAACGGCCTTAAGTTTTGAAAAGAATTCGTGAGAATTTGAAATTTGTTAGAATCATAGAATCATAGAATGGCTAGAGTTGGAAGGGACTTTAAAGATCATCAAGTTCTAACCCCCCTGCCATGGGCAGGGACACCTCCCACTAGAGCAGGTTGCTCAAAGCCCCATCCAGCCTGGCCTTGAACACTCCCAGGGATGGCGCATCCACAGATCCTCTGGGCAACATGTTGCAGTGCCTCACCACCCTCACAGGAAAGAATTTCTTAGAATGATAGAATTGTTATCCAGCTGAGTTTTGGTTTTGTTACGGCCAAGTATCTAATTTCATTGTAATCAAGATCTGTAGCTTAATTTACCTAAACACTTCTGTCTGCTTGTGGTGTGTTGACCTTGGCTGGTTGCCAGGTGTCCACTAAACCACTCTATCTCTCCTCCTAGCTTCCTCAGCAGGATGGAAAATAAGATGGAAAAGCTCATGGATGAAGACAAAGACAGGGAGATTACTCACTGGTTACTGTCATAGACAAGACAGATCCAACTTGAGGCTAACTTATTGCAAGTTAATAACAGAATAGGATGGTGAGAAAAAAATAATAATCTAGAATCACCTTCCCACCACCCTCTTTCTCCTACGCTCAGCTTCTCTCCTGACTCTTTTATCTCCTCCCCATGGGCAGTGCAGGAGGACTGGGAATGGGGGTTACAGTCAGTTCATCACATATTGTTTCTGCTGCTCTTTCCTCCTCACACTCTTTCCATGCTCCAGAGGAGGGTTCCTTCAATGGGAGACAGTCCTCCACGAACTTCTCCAACGTTCTTCAAGAACTGCTCCAACATGGATTCTTTCTGTGAGGTGCAATCCTTCAGGAAAGCAACACTCCGTGTGTGTCCCACGGGATCACAGGTGCTTTCAGAAGACCTGCTCCAGCATAGTCTCTCCACGGACTGCAGCTTTCTTCAGGGCACATCCATCTGCTCCAGCGTGATACTCGAAAGGCTGCAACCTGCTTCAGTACCATCTCTGCTCTCTTTTCTGGTGCATCTCCTGCCTCTTCATCTTCTCTCACCTTGATATCTGCAGGGTGATTTCTCTCACGTTTTTTCATTCTTCTGTCACAGTTGCTGTTGCACACCATTTTTTTACCCTTTATTAAACATGTTATCATAGAGATGCCACGAGCATTGCTGATTTGCTCAGCTTTGGCAGGCAGTGGGTCACTTGCAGCCAGCTAAAGCTGGCTTTGTCCAACATGGGGACAGTTTCTGGTGTCTTCTCACAGAAGCCACTCCTGCAACCATCCTACAACCAAATCCTTACCATGCACACTTAATACAATGTTCTAGTTGTTCAAAGGTAAATTTAAAAGGGACGTGCTGAAAGAAAACCTGCAGAGGTATTTTCAAGGCTAAATGGGATTGTTTATTACCAAGATCTGAAATTACTGAACCAGAGTACTAAAATTATTGCTTTATGGAGTGGAAATAGGTGCAGTAACTGAAGTGGACTTCGAAGAGTTAAAGAAACAAAGATGAGATGTCTTAGGAAGGAAGCAAAAAACAGCATTCAGCTGCCTAGTCTCTCCTGAGACGCCTTGAATTATGCTGCCTGGCTTTCATCATGTGGTCCAGAAGGGTTTCAAGGTTTTCAGGTCTGTGCCAGGCCTATTGTGAATGATTCAGACAGTCCATGATATCTGAAATTGGCGCTTAACACATATGTTTAGGGGTTTAAGTTCTGTTTCAAATTGAACTGTTAGGCTAAATGGCATAGTATATAAAAATAAAACAAACAAACAAACAAAACCAGGGAGATGACAGAAAGACAAAAGAGGCCAAACAAGAATAACTTGGGTCAGCAAGACCTGACAACCTGCCATCAAAAAAACCTGAGATCAATGGAAGAATGAGCTATGATGATAAATTAATAGCAACGCTCTATTTTATCATTTTATTGAAAGGAGTAGAATAAAAGAAAAGAACGATAAATAGACCTTAAAAAAATCGAAATATAAGCAGCCACTTATTCTAACAACTTCACAAATCTACCTCTATATTTTCATTAAACCTAATGCCCATGTTTCTGACATTTGTCTCAATAGTTCAAAGGAGTTAAAATTGAACTTTTCCTTTTCCTTCAGTCTTCTTTCCACTTTTCCTATTGGAGTTAAAGTGAATAAATAAAATCATTAAGCCCACAAATAGAAGATAACAGTTGATTGCGTTGTTTTTCTACATTCAAATATGTATACTGTCTGAAAATGCGGTTTTTCATCTGGAGAAAAATACTGAGCTCAACTTTGTAATTGCATCATAATGGATCTCTGCCAGCTCTTAACTTCATTATTGTGACATTTTGCCTCTCCTGCCCAATCCCAAATGTTGCAAAGCTGCTTGGATTCATATTTGTCTTATCTCTCTGTTGTTTGGTTTTGGTGTGTTTTTTTTTTAAATATCTTTTCAGTTGTTTGAAGCTGCATAAAGTTCAAAATACTGACACAAGAATAAAAAAACCTGATACTTTTTTATCGAGTCTGGTGGCTGTGATATGTGCATTACTTGTGGTTTCTGGAAAAAAACAATGCTATGGTAGATATTGTGCATTTAGCGGAGATGATGATACCAGATTTGTGTAGCATTCCTAAAAAACATTGTGGCAACTTAAGAGGTATAATGAGATGTACAGCTGTTTCAATTTGTACTGCCGTGGAGATAAAGAGCCACTTACTTATTTACACTGAAGTGTCTGGGAGAGAGTGAAAGAATTAAAAGATTAAAAGAAAGAACAGAATGTAAATTTAAAAGGCATGGTCCTGGGGGCAAAAAGGGAACATCATTTAGACAATGTAGCTTACTGGTATTGTACTTGTAGCTGTGTGTTGTAGAAGAGATCAAAATGGAAGAAAACTATTGAGTAAAGATGAAAAGGAAACTTTTTTTTTTTTGTTTCAGGCTTAATTGATTCTCTTCAAAATTCTAGCTGTCTGTCTAGGGGCTTGGGGAGGATTTTTGGTTTCTTATTTGAGGATTTTTTATTAGTATTATTTTGTAGTTGTTCTGGATGAAATTGCCTTTACAAATTAGGTTACTTTATAACTACTACTTAGATGGTCAGGGAAAAAGAAATTTATCACATAGGTCTGTTCTGTTTTTTTCCAAAATTAGATAAGCACACAGGACAGACTGTCAATATTAACGGTTACAATAGGAAGTATGAGACAATTCTCATTAATTTAACTCTTATGTATTCACTGACTCGTTTACCTGAGAAATGTGGATTTGTGATATCTTAATGAAATAATCTGATGCTGCTGGATTTTTACCAAGCTTATGGCAGTATGATAATGATTCTGAGTGGATGCTGAATCACAAGTTAACTTTCAGATTATCTCCGGATAAACCAGAAAAGGTAGCAGTCTTGACTCTACTGCCAAATTGTCCTGGAAGCAACAGCCAGGACCTGCTTGGTTTTTTTGTGATTTTTTTTTCAAGTGCATGCACAGATATACCTTAGTATATGATCTACGTGCCTTAAAATTTAGGAAATCATGAAGCCCTTTCTATATAGACAATAAATGTTTGCCTGTTGTAAGATGAGCTGTAGAGCACCACTATCAGTATAGACACAAGATGTTAGCTGCTGTCCTCTACAGAGCAACAAATCACATTTAAAAGCAATGACTGTTCAGCTCTAATATGAACTAGCTTAATATGTGTGGAAAAAAGTTATGTTGTGCCTAAGAGTTTTCAGTCCAAGTAACATCTGAGATTCTATTCAGTTGGCAGTAAAATGCCATTTGAGCATGTTTAAATATAAGTGATCAAGGTTTGTTTCTTGTCTTTCTTTGCTTCTTTTAATTAATAAATGCACTGACCAAATTGAGGGAATTGTGCGTCAAAGATGTATGTGAAAGCAGTTGTTAAAACTGCAAGGAAACATTCTATAGGAAAGGAAAATAAAATCTGATGTAATAGCACAAAAAGTCTTGACAGGAATCAGTTATATTCTGCATCATAAAAGAAAACAGGATGAATTTAGTTGTAGTAAAGGTAGAGAAGTCCCTTAGTCTGGAGAAAATCTTTCTGGGTCTACAAGCTCATTTTTAGCCATGAGTTACTTACTATGATTCTCAAGGATGAAAGAGTTTATTATGTATTCTCACTGCCAGATCAGCAGTTGAAAAATGGTGACATCCTAAGACACCTGACCTTTCTTGACGAGTAGGTCAGTAAGCCTTTAAACCAAGATTTAACGCTGTTTGGTGCCTTCTGAGCTTCAAAAACCAGCAGATCATTACAGATTAATTGATCCCTTTGATTTCTCACTTTATTTTCTATCTCAGCACTGGAACACGATTAAGATTTACAAAACGTGTCACCTTTCAGAATCAAGTGTAATTAGCAAGTTCCTCTCACTTCAGTTCAGCTGTGAAGTGCTTCCCAAGCAAAAAGTTTGTGTCTTGAAATCAGTTAACTTTTTTGCTATATTCAGTTAGTGAAATAGTTGATTTATATTAACTATTGATTAACACAAGGGACTTTAAAAAACCCCACACATTCCTTATTTCTTATCAATCTGTTGAAAAACTTGTTTTGCTTGTTTAGGGAAGCTGCTGCTTCATAGAAGCTTTCTGCTCATTTAAGACCCTTCTTCAACAGGTGGTGCAAACCTGTAGGTAAAATGGGTTGTGACCCATTTTTACTACCCATACTACTGAGGACATGACATCTGTATTATATATTTTTCAGGATTTTTCACTTTGAACTGGATCTTTTTGAGTCATGTAGACTAAATGCTCAATTGCAGCCAGAATTCATTAGATAGCTTCTTTGATTTCCTTTACCCCAGATTAATTCATGAGACAAACTGTGGAAAGTCACAGAATTTTGTAGAAGCTTGTGAGAGATGTAATGATTCTGTTGTTTATTTTCTGTCTTCCCTCTGTTTTGTTATCTTTGAGTTAAGAATACATATACAAAAAGTTTATATAAAGTCTAAATATAAATGATGTAAATTACAAGTAAAAGTTACTATTTATTTAGTTTATTAACTTAAAAATATTTCAAATATTCAATCATCAGCTGGTGTATTAACATTTCTGTTCATTAATTGTCCATTGGTTTTGATGCAGTAAAGGGGTTTGGTTTTGCTTTTAGCAAGTGATCATTTTGAAGCCTCATAGTTGAATTTAAACTGTAGTTAATAATCTGAAGGAACAGCTGATGCAAAATCCTCTCAAATGGAAATCTCATTCACAGACCTAAATTACAGCCCTGCTAGCATGAGGGATTGTATCTTGTAAATTGACAGAAAATCGGAAATTTACCATGTTTTTTGCTTTTTGCTGTGATTTTTTTTTTAATTTGTTTATTTATTTTAATATCAAGCATCAAGTAACAGTGAATCCAATCCCTTGTAAATTAGTGGTCAGCAAAAGTATTTGAAGAAAGGTTGTAAGATTTTTAGTTATCCAGAATTCTGTGGTTATCTTGATTCACTAAACACAGACTTGTGATACTCAATTGAGATAATAAATAAACAAACGAAGAAGTAAATGTTCCTCCGTGGTTAATAAAATTAATAAACAATTAGTGAATTATGAGTCTCTGGAGTATATCTCTATATACTTTCTATATATTCCTATAACAGTCTATTTCTAATTTAATCTTTTGTTGCCATCTATTGTTTTTATTAATGGTAGGAATACAAATGTGAGCCGTTAATGAATTAGGATCTTTACTTCTAAAGTTCGTAATTGCTAGAGGTGAACACACCACCAACAGTGAATAAACTGCCGGCACTTAATTAGTCATTGCTCATCAGTTGCACAAAGATCATGTGTACGTTCTCAAGTTGCTCTGCTTACACATAAATATAGTAAAATAAAATATAATACATTAAAACATAATAGCGTAAAGCACTGTAAAATTATGAAACTGACATATTTTACTTTACTATTGGAGTGATCTAAGAGAGCAAAAGCGAACAATTACCACTTTGGCTGATAAGCAATAATTTGTTATTTTTCAGTATTATTTTACTTCCTTGGACAAAATAATTAACTGTGTACAAATGGATAAGTATTTTTCTCTTGGTTTCCAAGTCCTCTAGTTGTGGTTCTTGTGTGTTTTATCAATGTGTTTATGTACTATGTTTTCAAATTAAGCCAGAAATGTGACCATCTTTCATGGAAGCATGTGGTACACTATTTATAGATGTACCACACTTCTAGCTCAAGAACGTCTGTGAATATTCACTCCTAACAAAATCATAGTCTCACTGTAGATGGTATTTAAAAGACTGTCTTAGTTTAAGGCCCCAGTAATGACAATCATACCTGTTGTTTGCTGTAGTTTTGATTTATCTAAATCAGATCCCCAAACAAGTCAAGGACTTGTTGAGTATTTTGAAATTATTTTCCTTTGGAAATGCTTCTTAAAGATAACAAGATAGCATTGCATTACACAACAGTGAATAGCATGTTAAGTTGCTAACAGTTTTACTGAAAGTTGAAGGATTGTGTAAAGTCACATGCTGTTAGTAAATTGTATAAAAAGTATGTCTTTTAAGAACAATGAAGAGCACTTCTGGAGGATGAAATGTATTCTACTAACGAGTAATCTTTGATACTGAAAGTTTGTCTTGTTAAGAAGTGGGACATCTGCATGATTGGAAAATTATCAAAAAGACAGAACTAATTTCTATGTCTGTTTTACACTCATATGCTAATGTGCCACTTGGTTCATATCACAGGAAACAAAAACAAATTAGAATTAAATGTCATGCTGTATTTTGCTGCCTACGGGCATTAATAATATATTGCTCCTGTCAATCTATACTTGCTATGAAAATATGTTTTTTAAAGTTTAGTTTGCTGTGTTTCTTTTTATTTTTTAATATATGCAATTTCTCTTACAGATATCTATGTAAATGACACCAGTTTCTAACTGTTTTGCAGACTTGTCCTCAGTTCTGTCTCTGACTACTTTGCTGCCATGTTTACAAGTGACGTTTGTGAAGCCAAACAAGAAGAGATCAAAATGGAGGGAATAGACCCCAATGCACTATGGGATCTTGTTCAGTTTGCATATACAGGTATTGCACAATATATATTATATTTCCTTTACAGAAAGATGTTGATAGCTTTATTTATTACATGTCAATTAATTATATTTATTTTCTAAACATGTTTTTCTTTTCAATCAATTGAAACACTAACTTCCCACTTATAGGGATGAATTCAGATTATCTCTTATCTCCAACCTATTAAATATGTCAGGCTTGGTAAGTACAAGAAGACAGTCCAAAAATTATATATTTTTTCTTGGTTCTCAGATACTTAATAAGAGTGACTCATATGCGCAGGATTCAGATTACATGAGGTCATTGAAGGAACAAATATATTTTTTGAAGAATAACTCTATATTAGCATCCTTGTCAAATTTCATTTTAAATAATTACTTAAATAATTAAAAAAATTAAATAATGAAACATTTTTGAATGTTTTATTGTAAGATAGATGTTGTCACTTTCATTTCCTGTTATATGCTGGAACTTTGCTGTATAATGTAAATTTATGAATAACTCATGACTCAGAGTTAATAGCTCAGAACTTCCTTCTGAATAGTTACAACATTTTAAAGAATAATAGATTTGGGATTCATACTTCTTAAACAAGTTGTTATGAAAAATGTATCTGAAGTATATTAACATGAAAGAATGCTAAAGTTACAAAATAAAGTAATTAAAGGTGAGGAAATGCCAATAGTAAGATCTGTAGTATGAATTTGTCTCCCCTTGCCTGTAAATCATGTAACTATAAAATATACACTGTTTTCTATTTCTGTTTTCTAAAATACATCCTCATATTGTTTGAATTAAAAAATATTTTATCATTATATTTCTATTGTATGTTTGATTTTAGCTTCAATTTTAAATGGATTTCCCATACTATGCAGCTTTAATCTTCTCTAAATACATATGTACTAATTTAATCATAAGTTGCCATTTGCTTTGATATATTTAATTAGGATATGTGCTGTTTATTTTATGACATAACTGCACTGTCTTAATAAGAAACAGAAACTGCATATAAAAGTAATTTAAGTTAAAGATGCTCTTTTTAAGAATCATATTTGACAAATTCACATTCTAGGAATATCAGATCATCTTTATATACATAATACTCTGCATTTTCAAACAATAGTGCCTACTGCCTTCAGTTGTGGTTTTTCCATTCAATAATGTATATCATCCAAAGAGATTCAAGATACAGATCCATGAAGTTAAGGATATGTTAGTATTTATCAAGGATGAGGAGGACACAATATGTCCACTGTGGGGTCCCTCCCATGGGAGATAGTCCACAATCCACAGTCCGCTCCACAATCTTCTCCAATATGAGTCCTTCCCACAGGCTACAGTTCTTCACAAACTGCTCCAGCATGGGTCTCTTCCATGACAAGCAGTCCTTCAGGAACAGACAGTTCAGTTTCTCTGTGCTGTGTAGATGTGCGCAAGGGGAACACCAAAGAGTAAAGGAAATAGCCACTGTTCTAGCAACCAGGCGTGAATTAGCCAACAGAAATTCCCATTCAACCTTCTAATCTGTAATCTAATGCGTAGTTTAGACAGAATATCTGAAGTATTCTGTGATTCTGTAATTTGACTGCCAAATTCCAAGTAGTGACTGGAGAGTATGTGATAAAGTTTTCAGCAACTCACATGTGTGGCTATTTTGGCTTTTTAATCTTTTGCCCCAGGAAGAGCAAAACAGTTTGGCAAATAGGCAGGTAATTCACTCTTTGTCTATTTTCTTTTTTCTGACACTACTTTCTTAGTTCAAGGAGATTAAAAAAGATAATAAATTCACATACAGTTGCTGCTGTTAGAGAGAAGTTTTTCCCTGGGAAAATATAGCTGAACATGAGCTTGTTTGCAAAAACTTAGCAATTAAGAGTATTACACTGCAAACCTTACTAGGTGTGATTTAAGGATGGGAACTGTTTCCACATTATATTAACCATAATCCATTCAGGTTTATATTGTCTATAACCTAGCTTAATTATTTATTTTTTACTATGAATCATACATACGAAATAGTAGTTCAAGAAGGGTAAAATATACACATCTATGAAATATTTTACTATAGATAAAAGTACACCATACTGATACCAGACCCTTAATTTCCAGCAATAAAATCAAATACTGTTGCAAAATATCAGAATAAAAATTTAGCAAGGGGGAGATTTTGTTCATCAGAGACCTGAAGAAAAATAGGTATATTTATCTGAAAAGAGAGTCATTAGCATCTGCTGTATCCATCAGAACAAAAAAAGGGAATAATATTAGTGTGTAACATTAACTACATACTGCTTTGTATACGTTGAATATTTTCATTTATCTCTTGTTAAGTTAAATAGTTCTTACTTGTGTTTTCAGAAACAGCCATGTGTGTCTGAAAGGATGTGATTTTCTGGACAGAATTTCTAAAGTCTCTCTGTGCCATTTATACTAAATCATTGAAAGAGGTGATAACTCCAGTTTGCTCAAAACAACAAAATTTTATTGTCTACTTTTTAGTAGACTACATTAGTAATAACTTTCTTTATTTTTTCCCTTTCTAAACATATTCTGTAACTGTGTGAGCCTCTGTATTGTGCCAAAGTATAAATGCATTAACTCAGAGATTTACCAGTAATAATAGTTTATAATAGATATTCGGTAGCATTATATGACTAGTCATAATTTGGCTGGTATGTCCTTCTAGCTTCTAGCTTTATGGAACATAATTTTGTCTACTTTGGTAGTCAAATTCAAATGTGAAATCCTTTTGAAAGCATGTATTGTTTCATCCTCTACAGCACACTGTGGTACTGAGTTAAACTTTGTATATTACGGATTACAAATAACAAATAATTTATGCAATTCCTTTGTGCAAATCATTACTTTATCTTTGTATTGCACACAATAACCCCCAATTTAGCATATTACTTACTAATATCTTTAATAACTTAAAAATTATGAAAGTGTACAATAGAGAGTAATGTTCATCCATTCTGATATCAACATTTATTATCCCATGTACAACCTACTGTTAGACTTCCTTTAGCACAACTGATCATGGTTTGGGCCAGCTTGGAAAGGTTAATCACTACTTGACAATCCCTTTGTTTTCTTCTGTCTAAGTCTTCTCTGAGAAAAACAAGCAAAAAACTAAAATTGAACTGAACTGTCAGTACAATAGTTGAAATTTTATATTTTTAGTTCTGCAACTCAACGCATTTTGAAACATTCTAAATATTGCTAGGGAGATAAAAATTTCACGTTAAAATATATTTGGCATATTTGTATTCCAGTTGTAAAGGAAGAGAAATATGTGGGTAAAAATATATTTTTGGTGTAAACGTGTTTTTGTAGCTTTTCTAAAGGTGGTGGGTTTTGCTTTTGTAATCTCATTTAAATAAACCATTTATGACTACCAGTGTACTTTTCCCGGGACTTTTAGAATATGGGATGTGAAAGCCGCTTCCCTTTTTCAGTAATGCAAAATAAATACATATTGAAAACTAGTTAGTGAATATAGTTCTCAATCTTTTAAAATAAACTAAAAAATAGTTTTACTTAAAATGTAAAAGAAAGTTAATATATCTTACTTATTTCAAAATTAGGCTATTTTCCTATGTTTATTTAAGAACTTATATTGGAATTTAATGATATTTCTGATAAAGCAGAATTCTGATCCAGAAGAGAATCCAAATTCTATTACGCCATTAACTGAAGATTATTTTGTTACTAAGATATTAGTTTCAATCAAAGTTTTCATCATTGTTATCCATCTTTGCTGTTTATTTATTACATTAATTTTTTAAAAACAAATTCTGTATTTCAGGGCTTCATTTTTAAGGGAATGTGTTCAGTCTTCTTTGGCCTAATTAAAAGTAGCTTTTTTCATTATTTGATTTTGTATTTAATAATTGAAAAAAATTTCTGTTAAAATAGGCCTTAAACAAATTTACTTTATCCATACAGATGTAAAAGATATCAATATATAAGCAAAAAATTACATGCAGAAATAAAATACATATGCAAATATATTTAGAAAAACCCTTTCTCTGCTACCTTACAAAATGAAAGCTACATTATATTCAAGACCTCTCACTTTCGTGATGACATTCTTTCTGTTCATTTATTATCAAGAGCAATTTCTTGTATAAATATTGAGCCTTTAAGACAACCTTGTAAAAATAGCTCAATACAATCTCAATGGGAGACAATGAAGAATTAACCACGTAGAAAAAATAGTGAAATTAATTTAGGAAAAAACAAACAAACAAAAAAAAAATTAGTGCTGCTTTTAGTTTACACAGATTCACAAGGATAAATCACAAACGTTTTCCCACTCTTTTTTGTGAAGGCTATATTTGAGCAATAAAAAATATGCAACTTCAATTCAAGATACAGCTTTAATCTGTCCACAATTCGCTGCATTTGTTGGTTTAATCAAATAAACAAAGTATGTTTTATCTGTGATATAACAGAACTGTAACTTAAGAGGAAACAGAGCTTCCCCTTCTGCATGTCTGTTAAATGTTTCCCGTCGGCCAGCTGAGGAACACTGAAACCAACACTTAGGTACAATGGCTGTGCAGAAGATATTTTTACTATATTTCATTTTTCGAGCAGTAAGATGATGGACAACAGAAAACCTAAGACTGAGATCTTAGTGCCCTGGGCTACACGGATATGTACTCTTTGATCTTTCTCAAGTTCAAGATAAGCAGAAATACAGGAGAATGTTTCTTTACTTCATTTTCTTAGGTAATGCTTCTTTCTTGAACTTAAAACTAGAGTTTCCATTATTTGGAATTATGTTTAAATATTTTAAATAAGACTGGAACTAGAGTTTGAGCTTCTGGTATTTTTCTGCCATTGGTGACTCTGGAAGCTTTCCTTTGAAGTTATAACAGAGCTGTGAAGTTACTGTAGATTTCCTCATACTGCATTTGCTATCTAATTAGTACGCATTCCCAACAGTGATCAGAAGAATAGGCTGATGGTTTGATGATTTCATACTTTTAATGAAACTAAAAAAGTAAAAATCCAGTAACCAATAGAAAAGAAAAAATCCTTGATTTATATAAGCACATTAAAAAAAAAAAATAAAATAGAGTGGATCACACATGGAAGAGAGTCAAGCACTACTGCATAGCTTTTAATTAGATTTTATTTAGAAAATTCTTCAACTAGTTTCTCTGTCAGTGTTATATCTAACACACACAGGGCAGACAACAGGAACGCAGCAAGAAACTGTCTTTAAACACAAGGACTCTTAGGTTCCTCTAGTACAAAATCTTTATTAATTAAATGTCCCAGGGAAATGTGTTTTATTGCACGTGGTTTGGGGATTTTTTTTTTTGGGGGGGTGGTGGTTTTTTTGTTTGTTTGCTTGTTTGTGGGTTTGGGCTGGGTTTTTCTGTTTGGTTGGTTTTGGTTTTGGAAATATATTTTTTTCTGAAAATCCCTTGTCTATATGAATGAATAGTGAAAATTATTCTTAGCATAGTTTAGGCCTAGGACAGTTAATAGTGTTCATACTATCCAGTGGTTATCATAACCACAGGTTCATTCTTCAACATTCACTTTGAATGTGACTACGACGGTTTGGAAGAAGACAGAATTTAGTGTATAACTGTGGAAGTTTCTTTCCAGTTAACCTCAAAATAAGAGGGAAGTCCCTGTGACTTTAGTTTAACTTAATAGATATACCATAAGGCTACATGTATATTGCTGAAGGCCTCTGCTCAGGCAAGCAATTCCTGGCTCTTAGATGAACAGGTTGCCCAACAAAGCTGGTTGTCCCATCCCTGGAGGTGTTCAAGGCCAGGCTGGATGGGGCTTTGAGCAACCTGATGTAGTGGCAGGTGTCCTTGCCCATGGCAGGGGGGTTGGAATTCGGTGATCTTTAAGGTCCCTTCCAACTCTAGCCATTCCATGATTCTATAATAGCCTGTTTACAGTGCTTCAGGCTATTCCTACTGAATGCCTAAACAGCAACAGTAAAATAATCAAACAGGCTTCTGTAGCATAGGCTTCTGTGCTTCCTTGTGGGGTTCCTGCAGCAGAGATGTGTACCCATATCCACTCTGCTGAACTCAGCTTCCCAACCGTGTATCCACAGTTCTGAAAGAAAGCACAAAATTCAGGAAAATCACCATGGCAGTTTGTGAAAGAGGTCCTCACCTTTCAAGCTTTTATATTCTCCTGTCCCTGCATTGTAAAATGTACCTTCATTCCGTTTCTATTCTGTGCCTGTCACACAGTGACTGCTGAAATGCACTGACAGAACAGGATACGACTGTAGAATTCACTTCTCCCAGCAGTGAAATCTGGCCCAAAGCAAAGCAGATTTCATTAGGCTGTAAGGTGGACTCATAAGCAAAAATCTTTTGTTGGCACTTGATGCCTCCATCTCTGTAACCTCTTGTTCTTCAAGTGTGGATTTGAACTGCTCTCTGCCACCATAGCATGAGCTGCCAAATCATCACCTGAGAAGTTGAGAAGCTTATTCTGGAAAAGGTGAGTATTCCTGCTTCTGCGCTAGCTTCAGATGTGGAGAATAAATTACTGCTCCTTCAAACCTGAAAGCTGAGCTCCTTTGTCCTTGAGACATTGTACTTTTTTTTCTTTCTTCACATTTTTTTTTTTTTTTCTAATTTCTTCTTCCACACAGAGGTTAGGGCTCGATTGTGTTCGGTGAAATAGAAAGGCTATATCTTGCTAACAGATAGGTACTGAGAGTATGGATTTTGCGGTTTTGATTGTAGCAATAGGACCCGTGTGAGGCAGGATGTTTAGGACAGTTTGGGAAGCCTGGGCAGTGCATTGGAAGCCAAAGGTGTTATACTCCCCTTCACGTCATCAACAGAAAGCAACCATTGGAATAAAATCTATATAAAATATACCTAATTTATACCCAAATCTACCTAAAACATACCCAAATGTACCTTTTGAAACAAGACTACCCCCTCCTTCTCAGTATGAATTTGCTTTTATCTTCAAAAGTAAATTCCTGGTGTGGTTTTCAATGTGTTCAGCATGACACGACAACATGACAGCAGTACAACATCATGGCATATTTTGGCTAATATATTTTTCTGATCTTTAGCCAGACATTTGGAAAAAGGTTCCTGCTCAGGAGGGGATTTTAATTTGCTAATAGCATTTCCTTATCACTCTACAATGTTGTAATTTTCTATGCCATTGAAATACAGTGGACCTTGGCAGTGCTCACAAATGATCACATGATTAAGCCAGTTTAGTCTGCTTGCTCATGCAAAGACATAGCAACATTAGTATGTAAATATATAAGATTGAAGCTATTTATAAGTATTCTCATATTGCTGTGATGGAGGCATTTTGATTTTTGAAAAACTACATATATTTGTTACTGCAGAATCATTTATAAAACTATTTATTAAATATATCAATACTTAAATTTGATTTTAATATTAAAGAAGTTACTTTAATTATAAATTCCAATAGTTTTGATGTCATGTTTGGTAGTAAAGAGTTCAAAAAACTATAACACCTTAACTGACTATATAATCAAGCATCTAATCATATTAAAATGTTATATGTCTGAATTTAGTGAATGATTTGAACTTTAAATGTTTTTTTAGAGATTGTTTCGTAGAAATGTAAATTGAAATTACTTTTAAAAAATAATTTAAAGTCCCCTGGCTGAAGGTGTTAAAATAAGCTGTCCTTTTCAAGAGCTGAATTTTATCCACAGGGATTCAAAAAAGATGTTGTGTGAACAGAAGATAAATCTGTTCCCATCAGATTACTCAGACTAGTTTAGTGTTGAGGGGGATTGAATTTGTTCAGGAAGTAAAAATTTCTGTTAGGAAATATTATTTTTTTTCCACTGAGGAAAAGATAATTTTCCTAACTAGGTCATATGTTTAATTTGTCTTTTATTTATGGTGGCTGATACCAAAACGGCTGCCAAAAAATCAGGTTATTCATCAGCACCCTCAAGTAAATGCATCTTTGGGTAATACACAATTTTTGGGTTGCTTTATATTGGGTTTACATTTTGGCTGTTAGTATGTAAGAGTAATAGTCTGATGAGAGGGAATGGGGAGGTCAGAATTTTTTTCCTCAATTTAAATTGCACTATTTGTTTGCGTAGGAGACTGCTCCCTTTTGGGGAAGTATTTATTTGTTTATTTGAATAACTACAGAAAAAAAATAAAACAAGATGGCCCTCTGGATTTTCACTGATATTAAATGCCAAACTGTAAGGAAGTAAATGCCTTCAACCATAGAGTGTCTGTCTTCCTCACTTGCAGCTGATGACCATGGTCTGCAGCATATAAGTAACAGAAAATAAAAGAGTTTGATCATGAGAAACCTTTACACAGTGAATATACTGTCATGTTTTCTTTTCTGAAAACAACTTCACCCCTATGAAATGTGTGGGAGATAATACAATGCAGAATTTATCTTTTAAGGCATGGGTCAAAATCAAAACCTTAACATTCATTCAGAAATTATCTGGAAACTAAAAGGTGTTCTGCCACAGGGAAAATATTGTTCATTGCATTCTTTATTGGCTGCTACTCAGGGATGAACGTAAGAGGTGATTACTACACATTATGCCCTTAGCAGGACTTGCCAGTAACAGAGAGAATGATCATCAGAATTGGACCCAAAGAGCATTTAGAGGATATTAAGCATTTCCAGACGCTTCATCATCTGACACCTGATGATTCCAGTATTGTATGTTTGGGAGCAGATAAATTCATGTCAATGAATATAAATATCAACAGTGCCTCAGTAAGTCAAATGAAGATGCTCTTTTTACAGTTAATAACAAGAAGTAGGGACTCTTAGGGAGTGGTTCACCTCATTCTAAAGTAGATGACTTAAACGGGGCAGATGAAAACTGTTCTAACACCTCATATTTCTCTCTATTGACTGTAAAAGATCTCAGATGATTAGGTCAGGTGTCTACTTGGCAGATACCTAAGATTTGGTAAGATTACTGATCTGCTATGCCAAGAATATCTGCTACAGCAATATAAAACATAGCATCTTTTTTGTGAGCTTCTTCTAGTCTTCAGCGAAATTTGTTGTTTTTTCAAAAAAGCAATTTCTTCATGTAACCATAACTGTAAGCAATTCATCTGTTATGCGAAATCTGAATAATATTATCTTGATACCATTTGTTGCCTTTATTTAAAAAAATGGAGACCTAAGAGAGAAGCTGCATTCCTACAACCTGTTAGCCTATGGAAATAAATCCATTCAGAAACTCTTCAAAACTGCAACACAACTGATCAAGACACATGAATTAGAAAGGGTAAAAAGATCAATACCTGATTAAAAGGAATTAGTTCTAGCCTTTGTTTCTGATTTCTTGATACTTCCTGTAACTTCACTGGTACACCCTTACCCTCATCTGTCATTGAAGAGAATGTTGAAGAGTCTTGCTATGAATAGAAAAATGTGTAACTACAAGAGAGAAAATATTAATTGTGTACATGAGGTAAAATGTTATTACCACGTGTTATGGATCTGGGCTAAAACTTGTTGCTTATGCACTGAGCAAGGGAGCAGTGCCTACTGAGTGATCCCACCGTATTTGTATTGACACCTATTGGTCAATAGCTGTGGGAGGCTGATTCCTGTGATACACACTGACCTAGTTAACATCATGCAGAGATGGTAGAAGATACAGTGATTCCCTATACACAAAATTGGTTGTAACAGTGTGACCTACAGAGCAGAAGTAAATTAAAAGCAAAAGATAAGATTAAAAAATAAATACATAAAATTTCCCCAAACTGTTCTTTAACTTAGAAATAGATTTAGAAAAAGAATTAAGATATCCAGGACTTTTATATATTATCTCTGCTTCACATTTTGTAACGAGGTAGTAAAATTTATGTATTCATTACAAAGATGCATCCTAAGGACAAGCATTTTAATTTGTGCATAAGCAAAGCACATAAAATTTGTCACACATATAATTATAATTTAGATTAGAATTAGATTTAGAATTACAATTTAGATAACAATTAAAATCCATTAAAGTTCTTTTGATTGTTTTTTCTCATATAATTTTTCATCCTAATTCATGTAATACAGGATGAGATTTTAAGCTTTGGTTGATTTGTTTTGCTCAGACTGAAGTACTTGTACAAGCTCCTCATTGCATAAAAATGTGAGGGGGAGGTAAATTGAAGAATCAGTAATATTAATGCCTTCTTGAATATCCTACTAAATTTTTTTAAATAGATGCTTGGGACTTCTAATTGTTAGTTTGAAACTGTCTGAAGAGTTGACGTTGTATATATTGAGCCTCTTAACAGTTTTTTTCAAACTCTGACCATGCTAAACACTTGATAACCTAGAGAAATTTGTGTAAAAATGTCATTGTATTCTTCTGAAAAATGAATAGAGCGCTTGTAACTAAAATTATGAAGGGATCTTGATGTTTAAAAAAGAAGATAAGTAAGACTTGAAAAGCATTTAGATGGATTAGATACTTACATACCATTGAAGCTAATGCTTTGTAAAAACAAGTTCTTGAGAGCTCTATCTTACTTCTTATCATGACGGTGCAGGGGAAAAACTCCAAAAAAAAACCCCAAAACTAAAATAGCAGGATAAGACAGTGTTGAAAGAAAGAAACACAATAAACTCCTATTTAACTCAAGCTGAATGTCATTTTGTAGCTCTCAACCTAGATATACTGAGTAGTGAACTGGTGATTTTGAATTCAGTTACAAGTAAGTCAGGATATAATATATTCAGATGCCCAGATATTCTAGGTTCATTATATACTTACTCCCTTGATTCGTATGTAAGGCACATACTCAGTCGTATTCTTCCCCACAAATGCGAAGGATCTCTTTCAAGATGGTCATGGTGATTACATAAAGAAATATGTAATTTATAAAACAGATAATAATACAAGTGAAAGAAGGAGAAAAGGTCAGATCTTCAGTGTTATGGTTATTGTATTTTGGGTTTTTGGGTATTGCCATATAAAGCAGATTTTTTTCTTTTTTCTTTTTTTTTCTTCAATGATATTCTGTTGTGAAGTTGAGGATTTTAGAACTCCTCAGTGATAGAACTATTAAGATTTGTAGATTTCTCTTTATGTGACAACAAATACAAAAATTGTGTGGGGAAGAGAGTGAGTTTATCTAACTGTTGAACTATATTACTTTGACAGAAAGATCAATACACACCTAATCCTCTTATAGTTTGAAATGATTTTTCCAAGCACAGCAAAATAATATCAAAGTGTTTGTTTCTTACAATTTATGTTACTTTTGCACATTTTAATTTCCTATTTTTTTCCTGTTCTCCAAGACATTCTGATGATTCCAGATTTATAGTTCCTTAAGGTAATCATGTAAGAGATTTATAAGAGATACCAATGTAAAAACCCATCAATTTAAAAATGATGGTTGGAGGGGAGCATGATGACAAGAATGATACTTGCTCCTCACTAAAAGAAGTTATTTTTTACATTTAGTTTATTCTATTTCACCTTTTATTTATTACAAGAAATATTAGTCTGCAAGACAAAGATAATGAATTGTGAAATTACAAAATTAAGTACAATATAAGAATTAGTGGAAGATAAATAATATGCCTCCATATTTGTTATTTTAGCCAATGCAAAGTCTTTTAAAAGAACTATATGCAGAGAGGTCTGCCATGTGTTGCTGAGATAAAATTAATCCCAAAGACACATTATGCTCTTGTTCTGGTGGTGATAGGGTCAATTCTACCCAGGTTCTGGAAGGGACGCAGGTATCCCATTCCATGTGAGCCATGCCCAGGGGCATGGAAGAGGGGGTAGGAAGTCACTACTGTTGTTTTCTTCTTCCCTTTGCTGTTCTGTTAAACTGCCTTTGTCCCAACCCTCGAGTTTTGCCTTTTTCTTCCAGTTCCCCCCTCATGGCTGGGGTGGGGCAACCAGAGCTGAAGTTGTGGCTTCCTAGTTCTTTTTTGCCATCTGAAGCCAGACCACGATGTATTACAAACAAATGACCTGAAGTTTGAAGAATTTAAGCTATGTTTTGAAGATATTTTTATGATTTTAATCATACTATCTTGGGCATTTAATTCCTTCCTTTCAGAGTTTTGCTTGATACCACTGAAGATAAGGCAAGCCTTTTCCAGTGCCCAAAACCCAAAATAAATAAATAACATAAGATCTCACCCTGGTTCATATCCAGGTACTTACTCAGATTTTAGTCTCATAGGAACAAACTCACTATTCTTAGGTCTTCCTTCCCACACTTTATAGTCTCTCTTCGTATCCCTATATAGTTGAATTAATAGTAGTTTTAAAAGAAATTATTCTAATACTGAATCAGTATTAGATTATCAGATTACTGAATCAGTATTAGTATTCAGGTCACTGAGGTGTCCAATCAGACATACTAGTCCTTCTTCTCTTCACTTTTTCTGTAGAGTTATTTATATAGAGATAGGATTATTTATAAAAGATTTTTTGATACTGCATGTTTTGTACATAACAAAGCAGATAAGTTTACATGTGCTATTAATCCTTTTTTTTTAGGCTGCCTGGAATTAAAAGAAGACACCATTGAAAATCTTCTGGCAGCTGCCTGTCTCCTCCAGCTCCCGCAAGTGGTAGAGGTTTGCTGCCATTTTCTAATGAAACTTTTGCACCCATCCAACTGTTTGGGAATACGAGCGTTTGCTGATGCACAAGGATGCACAGAGCTAATGAAGGTGGCTCACAACTACACCATGGTAAGGCAGTTTTAGAATATCTGAATCATGATCTTGTGAATCCTCTATATTTTCTGTAAGTAAAAATATCTTGTTAGATTTTGGCTTGAAATCATTCTGTATCTTTACGTAGGAGCGGTGATTCCTCTCAACTTCAGTGAAGTTACGAGAATTAGTTTGCTATGATGAATTAGATATATGTTCACATACAGGTGATAATACTAAAAAGCATTTGTAAGTCCTTAGAATACTTTTTAATCACTGTTCCTTTTTTGTTGAGCTTTAGGAAAGCTTTGCAGTTGTTGTTGTTCTGCATGGGAATATTATCAAGGGAAGTTTTGTGGTTTTTGGTTTTTGTTTTGGTTGGTTGGTTGGTTGGTTGATTGGTTGGTTGGTTTTTTTGGGGTTTTTTTGGTTGTTTTTNTTTTTTTTTTTTTTTTTTTTATAAAGAATTATCCCTCCTTTTACTCATTGATGAAGTAGATTAAGACAGAAAGTTGAATGCACAAATAACTTTATCCAACAATATTTCACATGATTTCAGTTACACCTGACAGAACAAGTATGGTATTAATATTAAAAATGAATCAGAATCAATGAAGCAAAAATCTGCTACTTATTCAGAAACTAAATCATATCAGTAGTCCTTTGATTCTTCACGGTTTGACAAAATTAAAACCATCTGGCTCATGAAATTAAACTTAACATAAAAAAGTAGACTACATGTAATTTCTGAGAAATTATGGTCCCATAGGACCCATACTGAAATTATTGCTTAAGTAGTAGAACAAATTTTGATGAATCTTCTTTCCACATCCAGCAGTTACGTCCTTTATATATTTATTCTTTTCCTTAGCCAATACCATATTGTAATTCACAGGTTTAACTGTTTTTCTTACCACTACAGCTCAGGTAGTTACACCCATTTTACACTTGTGGAGCTATTTCTGTGGCTGGTTTTAATTTTCTCTGTGTTTAGACGTCTAAACTGTCATTTTCCAGGTGCAAACTAGTGGGTTTAACCTTTGTCTGTCAGTGGAGAGAAATAAGTTTTCAGAGCAGAATTCACCTCATTTAACTTAGAATGAGATTGAATTAGAATTAAACAGGTATGGATTGAAAACAAATCAACTTTTAGTATATTTTTATTGTTATTATTTATGTATTACTTTGATAGCTTCACTTTTTTTGAGTGAAAAAGTATAAAGAATAATGAAAAGAAAAACTAAAAGAGGAAAATCTTGATATAAAAAAAAATCTCATGGTTCTTTAAAACAGTTAAAATATTTTTGGGAGTGAATGATATTACTCATTATAATATATTGGAAGACTCATGCCCAATACATGTCTGATGCATCACAAAGCACACAAAGATCTGTGCCTATTTCTAAGATATTAGCTATATTATAAAATTATGGGTTTAATGCTTCGCTCTAAAATCTGAATTATGTGTAATGGGAAAATCACTAACAAAAGAGGGTAGATCAAAAAGGAAGTCAGTTGTAATTAATAAGCAGACTCTGATGTAACTACATTTATAAGCATTTATAAGCATAGTCACACTTTCTTTTTGCTAGAAAGACAAATAATCACATCTGTTCAGTTATAAAATTACAATATTTTTTCTGTATGTAATTAAGCTTCCCCCCTAGTGAAAACATAATTCTAAAAGTTAAGTTTCATAATGCATGATATTTTCCTAGGCATAATATTATTACATTTAGGTGTGAGGCACCTCACATCTTTTTTATTTACTATTTTGTGTTAAAGGGGGTGTGTGTGGCCAGCTGTGAGTGGAGGAAGAGTGCCTTATGGCCTGTCTTGACTACAACACTCAAATCTACATAAGAGGAAAGCGATTATTCTTTTTACATGCATACATAACCAGGAAGAACTACAGTTCAGGGATGATACCCTGGAGAGTGTGAAAGAGGAACAGCAAACAGAGACTTGTAATGTAAAGAGTAGAAAAGTGATGAGCAGAGCAAAGAGCAGACGCATAACCTCTGAGGTGACGGAAAGCATTGTTTTTCCCTTCAGACTCCAGGGAATTAGTATGAACTGTGATGAGAGCAAATATAAAGTAGGGCAAGGGGGAGTTTGTTAACAAACTCCTCCTATCTTATGCAGTGGATCTTGGAAAAAACGATGGGGAAATCCTTACTTTCACAAAGTTCTCCTACTTTCAAGAGGATTTCAAAGTCCTTTCTTCAAAGCTTTTCATGATGTTTTCTTTAAGACTTGCAAGTGATGTATCTCAAATTCTGGTTTTGTGAATCCACTTCCAAATGAAAAAACTCAAACGTCATAAATGAGAAACAATAGTAACAATAGTACTCCCATAATTGGCATATTGTGTGTTCATTTGCTTTTAAAAACTTATCATTCTTTGAAAGCTATAGAAAATAAATAGCTTAAGAAGTTTCTGAAATGAAAGCCAAATAACAGATTAGTGAATATATCTTTCAAAGTTTGTGTGTTCTTGTTTTCTAAAGGAAAATAATTTTTCTCCATGAAAATCTAAAACAGGTGAAGTGAATATTCTGTAGCTTATTGTTGTAGATATTTACTTAATTTTTTAATCATATAAATAGTTGAATTATTCGGAAATTAATCTCTCTGATACATGAAAAGCAGTTATTGGGAGAAAACGCAGAGGGGAGAAGGGAGGAAGGTTTGACAGCATTTGAGAGAACTCTAACGGCTTTTGAAGAGTGAAATAATATTATTTCTTTCCACATTTTTTCAAATCTTTAGAAATACTGAGTTTCTTCCTGAATATTTAGCATTATAGTGCCAGAGTATTTTAATAATATATCAGTCCAGTGAATAGGGAATTATAGCTGACTATCTGAATAGAAAGTTCTATAATGCTAACCACAATAACATTTTTTAATACAGTACAAAAACCAAAGCTAAATGGAGTAGATACCCATGTTCCCAAAGTAAAGAAGTGAGGGTAATGACTGAAATAATATAATTTTCATATTCTTCTTTGCATCTACAAAAGTATCTACTCTACATTAAGCACAAGAAAGTCTTTTTGACTCCATTGTATGTCTCTTAAATACTATAGCCAAGAATTATCAAACCCCAAAATAATATTTTTTATTTTATTAACCATAATGCTGTAGCTAGGCGTGACCAGAAAAAATAGTGCTTTGCCATAAAGTATTTTCAGATAAAAATAACCTCAAAGAAACAATTTCTCTACACATGTTGTAAGAATGGGGAACAAGAAAAAAAATTTAAAATAATCTTGCCAAAATAGGTTCACAGACATGGTATGATTTTGAGATATGATTGAGGTTAAATGTCATCTTGGAGTAGTTTTTCTTCTTACTTAATTACATAGGTGAAATTAGATATTGAGTCCTAAAAATATTAAAAAAGAAAAAAAAAATCATAATACTAATTCTCTGTAGGCCTTAGTGCGGGTCCTCAGTACTCACAGTAGTCTTCACAAGAGCATTTTAAGGAAAATCAATGTATTTTCATGATTTGCTTAACTGAATCTCAATAAATATTTTAATCTTTTTTCAAAAGCAATTTCCTTGTCTAGTGTCGGGCTTGATATTTTTCAAGTTCTAAATTACACTGTTGATCGTTATATAGAAATAAAAAAAAATATATATATATAGTAAACTTACTTTGATTTTTCAAGGAACATCTTACAAAGACAAAGCATTTGGACTTGGAAATTCCTTTATATTAAAGAAGAATTGCTGCTAAAGGGCAAACCACTGAATTTAAGAATCCTATTGACTTAGAGAAACAGGTTTTTTCCCACATGTGTTTCTGCCACATTAGATAACTTCAGTTTCCCTCAGCTATGAAATCTGTGGAAGCCATGAATACAAATTTTTATTTGCGTAGCTGAAACAGGTGTGACCAAATATAATTCAAATGTGACAAAGTTTTTTTTCAAAATGCAAAATCATTCTGAGTGCGGAGAAAGCTCCCAATGGAAGCAAAATTCATTAACTGTACAATTATATATGCCTTTCCATGAACACAGGTATAATATTACTGGTATTTACTGAGATATTTAGTCTTCAGTATAAAATACCAAATTCTTCTTTCGAAACACAAAATCTAAGTAAGGGAAAGAAAATGTTTGCATGGAGGAGGGGAGGTAGTGAGGAAATGAACATAAGAAAAGCAGTGAAGAAAAACCAGAGGACGTTTGAAAAAATCTTTAGAAAATTCATTTGCCAAATAGCAAGTTATGATGTTGGTGGGGGAAGAAAGGAATGTAGACTTCAAAAAAATTAGTGAAAGTTGGAAATTTCTGTGTTTTCATTCCCTGCACCTTTTTATAAAGGAAACTTGGATAGCAAAATTTTAAATTAAAGCATTAGAAGTAAGAAATTAAAAGTAATATCAAAAATGCAAAGTTTCATTGGTTTCTTTTTTAGGTACATCAGATTTAATGTGGGTTGTTTTATTTCTGAATTTTAAAATTGCCCTGCTAGTGTTTTATGGTGTGGGGGTTGATTATTTTGTTTTGTTTGGGTTTTTTATGGTTTTTGTGGTGTTTGTCATTTTGTGGGTTTGTTTTTTTTTTTTTTTTTTTTAAAAATAAATCTACTAATTTAAATGGCAGCACAAGTATCTATGTCTCTCTTGATTTAGGACTCCTGTACTTCTAATTGCAAGCTAGGTTTTTACAAACTTGCCAATTTCTGTAAATGTTCTGTTTGCAAAGCCATATGTATGATAGCTTTAAATTGCTAATTTATCGTCAGAGTTACGTGATGGTACAGTGAAATTCATTTCTGATGTCTTTCTAAAGAACAGAAGCAGTAAATTAGAAAATATCAATAAGATAAAGCAAACGTATTTTTCTAACATGCATTTTTAGTGACGGTTCCTTATTTTTCTAGTTATCATGGAAGCTAACCTCTAAACTCAACAATTTATCAGCTTGTCATACTTGTCAGAAATTAGAGTCATAATCTATGCTCTTGTTTGTCTCTTTATAAAACAAAATATAGTCTAATTCAAAATTATGATGGCAACCTTGTTGGGATGCAATTCTTTTTAGAATACACGCCTTTTTATAAAATACTTTATTTTTAACCGATATATGTTTATTGCTGAAATTTGTAATAGACCATGCTAGTTTAATGAACCCTATGGCCCTGATATATCATTAGCCTTTCTCATAATAACTACTTTTCTAAGTTAGTAAATATTGAGAGAAGAAAAGTATAGCATGTATTTCCTTAAAAAGATAATTGCAATTTAGTTTTAAAGCATAGGAAATTCTTAAAAAAAATATTCAAACTCGGTAAGGTTTGAATACAACTGTAGTTTGCTTTCTCTGTTCCAGTAAAGAACATGATTCTGCTTGCGTTGTGACAAATAGTGCTTAGAAATTTAAAGCATGACATTCAAAGTTATGTTAGCAGTTTCTTCATCTTGGCATGCCATTTGACTGAAGCCTGATTCTTTCAAATGGAAAATTTAGAAACCTCATAGACACAACTATTTAATCTCAGCCCTTTACCTCTCAGAAAACACTTAAAACTCAGTGAGCATTTTGCATCTCAAAACTGCAATTTGACTATTGAAATGATAGAACTTTTTCCACATTTTTATTTCACAATATTCCAAAAAAGAGTTGCTAAACATAAACTTCAAAAACCTTTGAGTTACTTTGATGCACTGTGTAGGAGGATGGCCAGAAGTAAAACCTCCATGACCAGAAGAACATATATGGAGTGATGGATGTGTCTGTAACCCAGTCAAAATTTTAGCAATATAAAGGACCTTGGCGTATGTTACAATTCCAAGCCTGAAAGATGCAGAAGGTTTGCAGGCGCCTTTGAATGAAGTGGTAGAAGGTGTTTAGTCTCTCATAAGTGCAGTTCTGTGCTTTACACTGCAAGGGTCATTAGTCCCAGCACAGCAAAACATTATTCAAACTTAATTATAAGCACATAAGTCGTCTCAGTGACATGTACTAACTCTATATAGACCCTTTAACTTACTGAGAATTCTGATTATTCTGCAGATGGAGCAACCATTTCATTTATGTGAAGTGTGTGCCTTATGCATTTTTTTTAACGATCTTTTATGGTGAAGAGCTTCAGTGATCATGTTATTAGTTATGTTTATTATCTAAGTCACAGAATTTCACAGTTAAAATTTGATGGGGTGGAGTGGAAAACAAGTGATGCATAAAACCTTTCCTATCCAGTTCCATTTACAACAGCTCATACTGTAGTGTGTTGAAATATTGTAAAAATGATCCATATTGAAATTAAGAAAAATATTACTGAGATGCTGTTACGGTGATGACAGTCATTGATGAATTGTGGTTGTACATACAGACATCAGTGGTTTATTTCAGTGTTAATATGGTTTTAGCTGAGTTCAGATAATGAGTGACACAAGCGAACTATCTAGTACTGTAGTTTAGCAGTTTTCTAGTATACACAGTTTATCATGGTTTATATAAATGGTCATCAGTTGGCTTTCTACTGTTTAAAATAGCTAACCAGACACTGGTCAATAGATACCAACAGCTTTGTTAACTCCATATCGTAATTTGCTTTGACCGCTTTGACCTTATCACCACATTGTTGGCTTGTGAATAAATAGTAAGATGGGTGGAAAGCTGATTGGACAGACGGGCTCAAGGAGTTGCGATCTGTAGTAAAAAGTTCAGCTGATCTCCAGTAAATTGTGATGTTCATCAGGGATCACTTCTGGGTCCATTACTGTTTAACAACTTTGTTACTGATCTAGACCATAGCGTGTAGTTCTCTCACAGCAAGTTTGCAGGTGTCACCAAACTGGCCAGGGAAAGTGAATAATATATTTGAAGACAGGGATGCTATCTAGAGGGTAGCCTGGAGAAATGGACTGACAGGATATCACAAAATTCAACAAAGGAAAATGCAAGGTCCTGCAATCTGGGGACAAATAACCCCATGCACCAGTACAGGCTGAGGAGAAAATGGCTAGGGAGAAGGACCAGGGAGTCCTGATGGACGCCAAGTTGAACACAAGCCATCAATGTGTGACAGCAGCAAAACAAGCCAACAGCATCCTGAAATGCATTAGTGGGAATAAGCAAGTGGAAGAAGGTGGTGCTTCCCTGTTTGGTACCTATGAGACCACATTTGAAGTTCTGTGTCTACTTGTGGGTTCCTCAGTACAAGAGAGACATGGATATACTGTAATGAGGAGGTCACCAAGCTTTCGGGATGCTGGAGCACATTGTGTATGAGGAAAGTCTAGGGGAGCTAGACCTGTTGAATCTAGGTAAGAGAGGGCTAAGGGGGACCTTACTGGTTTCTGTATCTGTTTGGTGGATACAGTGAAGTTAGTGCTAGACTGTTGTTGGAGGTGGAGAGTGATAGACAGCAGACACAAACAGGAAATCCTAATATTAGGATTTTTTTCTTTTCTTTTTGAGCCATGGATGTAGTCAAATATTAGAAAAGCAAAAGCCAATGGAGTTTTTGAGATCTGTTCTTGGAGGTATTGGGGACGTGACTGAAAATGTCATGGAGTAACCTCACCTAGTTAGACGTGGACTGAGCAGGGAGTTTGACTAGATGACCTCCAGAGGTCACTCTGAACCAAATTTATTCTATGAAGCTATTAAATGTATCTTTTGTACGTTTTGGTATTAGATATGAGTTGTGTACCCAGGGACAACATGAAATAGAAGTTCAGATATTTTATATTTTTTTACTTTTATTTTTTAGCAGTGTGCAACAGATGGGATTTCCAGAGCTAAGATTTAATTGACTTTTATTAGCAATAAGCTATTGGTAGCAGTTTAGCAACAAGTTAGTAGTAACACACTGAAATGTTAAAGCATTCTGCAATTTTCTGCTTCTTATGCTCTGTCAGGCATATATTTCCAAAATATATTATTGTACAAAATGTCCTACTTGCACTGTAAATAGCAAATATAAATCTTCAAAAAGACCTGTGCAGGCTGTGTTCAGACTTTATGACACACTACACTTTGTGGATGATCTGTAATGTGACTTTTCTTTGTATATATTGTGTTCATAGGAATCTAGAGTGACTCCAGACAGCAACAGGTCTTGTTTTCATTTGTTTTATTTGGTGTTTTGTTGTTGCTTCTTTACAAGCCTTATTTAAACGCTCATCCAGCCACGAGAGAATATTATGATAAGTTACAGTACTCGAGTGACTATGGAAGAGACTGTGTAACACACTGGAAGGTGACATTGTTACTCATATTGCTGAGCATACTACTGGTCTAAAAATACAATTTATTATGTTCTTAAAACTCAAAGGCGGGGCGGGGGGGGAAAACACAAAAGGAATAGTTTTGAGGTAAATACTTTGAGAAAAAAAACAGAAACAGTTTATTGCTTCCTCAACTGGAAATGTGGCAGCTACTGTAGTGCACATTGTGCACACTTTTAAAAGTGAATTGGTGTTCTAAGAACTGTTTAAGTTTTTGAGATTTTTGACTCAAGTTTAATATAAATTAAGAATATGCAAGAAATTATATTGGGACATGCTGGGCCAAAAAAATCACTGCAATTTAATTGGAAAATAAAATAACTGCATCTCCATATATCTGTGACTAAAAGGGACATACTAATCCATTGCACATATTTTTCAAGGAGAAATAGGATGAGAATCAGACTGTAGAAAAAGATAATTGTTCTGGTTTATGTTTTTTATCTTGTGGATTTTAATCATAGATTTGGAATATTCAGTATTAAAAAGTTCGTGTACTATAAATAGTTACACATATTCTTTAAAAAATACATACTTGTATACATATACATTTATTTATAATGCACAATAAGATATAAATTTATTCCCGCACCACTTATGACAGAAATAAGAAGCTGTGTCAGAACCTTGCAAAACCTTGTCACTGATCATTAGACTCTGGGACTCTTTCTAAATTAGTACTTTCTAAATTAGAAATTCTTACTCTTCTCTTAAGCATGACTGGAAAAAATTGTTAAGCATCTTGAACATTTTGACATACAGACATAGAAATGCATGGTTTCCTATATTCAAATTATTTATATATTTTCCTTTCAAATGAGTTAATTTTAAATGCAATAGCTTAAAGTAGAAAGTTTAATTATGTCTCTACTTCTTAGGTCTGCATAGATTGATAATAAAATAAATCCGATCCCCCTACTTTTCTAGTTAAATTCTGATTGTTGGAGTTTTTATTTTGACACTCCAATTGTTTAGGTTTTTTTAAGCTACTTTCTCTCTCTAACATCTTTTGGACTCGTAAAATTAAGTTGAAAATATTCCAATTACACCAGAATTGAAAAAAATAACAAAAACAGATATGCAGCGATAAAAAAGAAAACCGATTTGTAACTTACTATATTATTTTTGCCTTACCTGGAAGTACATCTTTTGAGGCTTAAAATTTTCTCAATTTTACCACCTTAAAGTCATACTAGCAACACACAAAAGTGAGAGCCTGAAACAGTGCCAACACAAACAAGAGGTTTTTGATGATCTTGCTTTCAGCCAAAACTCAAAATTTGATCTTTATATACAAAATTAACTTTACATTAGTTTAATTATCTTGATATTATGACTTTCTAAAAATAATACATACTTTTTTCTTTTTATTTTTTAATTCATGACATTAAACTTTTATTATTACTGTTATTATGATTGTTGCTTCTGATATCCTTTTTTCTTCCTTTCTTCTTTGAGAAGAAATTGCATTTCATAGATCACTTTTCACACTTCTGGCATTTTTAAGATGCTTGTTTGAAAGTAATAATCAGCACTTAGCACAGTGTGCTGCATTTTTGTAAGTTCTCCTTAATACAGCTGTGACATAGCATGTTACACTGCCACTCCATCAAGACACAGCAGGAGAAGAGGAAAGTAAGAGCATTTCAAGAATTAGCATATGGACAACAAGACAATTAATACGAAATAGAGAAGACAACTGCTGGTAGTAAAATGCTGTGAAATCTACAGGAAAATAGTTAAGTGAATAGTCTATAGTGCGTTAATCACAATTTGATGGCTTCTTTGTCATCGGGAACTTCCATTTTATTGCCTAAATGCCACATTAAAAAAGGTTAGTATGGAAGAACGATGTATTATTCCTAGAGAGTGCTGCTATGAAAAGTAGCACTCTCATCTGAACAATCTTTTTATACTATACACAGGATTCAAGAGTTCCTATGGTTTAAATTCATTTTAAGTTTATTCTAGTTCCAGAAACCTGAATATTTAGCAGCAATGTTAGTATCCCATAGAATTAGTACTGATACTTCAGAGTGGTAGCAGAAATAGAATTTCATACTCCGGGTATTCTGATGTTTCTTCTTTCTTCAGTGGATTTGATGATGGTTTGTCTGTTAGGTCACCAGACATACATCTCAATCTCTCAAGTGAAGAATATATAATTTTATAAATCCTGATTCACTTCACTGAACTGTAGGCATAAATAAATTACTGTCCATAGAGGTAGCTCAGGGCAAGCAGACTCTTAACCCAAAAAGCACTGGTGCATCCCTAAAATCAGTTAATATGAGTCTGTATTAGCACATACATAACTGCAAATATCACACTAAAAAGCACTTCAAAGATAGTGACTTCTAGGGGATTTTCTTATCATTCATGGAGAAAAGTGAAGATGAGAATCAAGACAGACAAATTTTACAGCTGTAAATTCAAAGCTTTTGAATCTGCAAATTAGTGTGAAATGTAATACCTGACCTTTGTATATGTCTTTCGCAAGATTGAAAGATATGTCCCAGTCTGGGGATAAATATTTGGTTTTTTTTACACAAAAGGGTATCCAATAGTAGCTAAATACAAATACCCTCTAGAATACTTAGATTGTGTGCTTAGTAGAAAATTAGAAGTTGAGGACTAAATGCTCTGAAAATGTACATACTGATGTTCCAGTTCAGGAGTATCAAGAAAGCATGACATAACCTAGAAATATATTTTCTGTCTGCTATCTTCAAAATGTTGGGACTGAGAACAGGTCCTTCAGGGTAGAAATCAGATGCACTAGCACTTTTCGTGAGCTTTTTGGATAACAGAGAAGAGGGGATAGCCTAGTAAGAATACATAGCTGGTGGGAGGAGTAAAGGAAATAATGTTGGACAGGATGATTGAACTGAAACTAACATGCGGAGGTCTGGTAGGAAAAACAGAGGAAGGGAAGATGAAGGAGTGGGACACAGTAGAAAAATCAGTCTTAGGCAGTAGGCTATTATTGAGAAAGTAGAGAGAACAGTATATAATCAGTAGAAATCCTACTTTATAGAAACCCACCACCAGAATTCTTTTCTTTGGTCGTTGCTCTGCTTTTTACAATCATCAGTAATTCACATTCTTAAAATGGTGCATCCTGAGAGTTTACAACTTAGTTTTAATATTATTTTCAATAAGCTTTAATATACAACATATGCCATTTACAAGATTATCTCTTAAAAACTGGATATTATAGTAAGGAGTATTTGTTGTCAGTCAGGCTGAGACAATGTGATTTGTCTTTCAATAGCAAAGAGGTGTTTTGAGTTACTGATTCAGAGACAGTGCTCCTCATTTCCAAGGATAAGACATACCCAATAGCTAATTTTTGGTGACAATATTGAAGACTTGAAAGTGATGGAGGTGTTAATTCTGATCTTGTCTGGCAATATGTTTCCAGTATAAGGTAGGGCAGAGAACTTGTTTCTCTGTAGACTGTCAAGAAGAATTTGCTGTCACACAAAGATAAAGACAATAAAATCTCGAAGAATGATACCTCTTTTGATGCTTTTAGTACTGGGGAAAAAAGAGAACAACTTAGAGCAAAGGTTAGCCCTGCTCTTCCCTGAAGCAGTATCACAAGCTGAAGCTTTACAGTGTTCTGTCAACGTACAGATGCCCCTCAATAAAAGAGTGACAGATGTTAGAGAATAATAACAGAGAAAAAAAAACAAAAAAAAACCAAAAAAACCCCAAAACCATAATCTGCAAATGTTTCTCCCTAACTGGAGAAAGACACATATTCTTATTTGTTCAATCTATAATAAAATATATAATCATTATTAATAGACAAGGCTTAGGTCTTTCCATCTCATTGGCATATTACTCTAGCCTAAGCCTTAAATGCCTGTGGTGAACGCTGGTCATTAAATACTATATTTTATTCATATTTATAACATTTCTTGTAGTAAAACTTTCAGAGTTTTAACTTTTGTCATGGGAGCATCACAACCTTGCCTTAATAAGGAACTGTGTGACTGAAAATAATGAGCCATGGCTGACAATACAATGCTGTGACATACTGTGATAAGCCTTGGTAAAGGCTATGATTCAGCAGACAAGAGAACAAAACCAGAAAGTTCTGAATAGGTGGTTTGTGATGCATTGATTTTATTGGCAGTCTGTGCGACACCTCCCCAGTAACAGAGACTGGGACCAAAAGGGCAAGGTATGGGCGATATTGTTCAAATACCCAACACCGAGCTCGAGCAAGTGTTGCATTTCCCCAGGCTCCACTGTGCCAAGTCTCATTTAAGTACAGCTTCGGTAACTAGAACTGTATGTGGNGGAAAAAAGAGAACAACTTAGAGCAAAGGTTAGCCCTGCTCTTCCCTGAAGCAGTATCACAAGCTGAAGCTTTACAGTGTTCTGTCAACGTACAGATGCCCCTCAATAAAAGAGTGACAGATGTTAGAGAATAATAACAGAGAAAAAAAAACAAAAAAAAACCAAAAAAACCCCAAAACCATAATCTGCAAATGTTTCTCCCTAACTGGAGAAAGACACATATTCTTATTTGTTCAATCTATAATAAAATATATAATCATTATTAATAGACAAGGCTTAGGTCTTTCCATCTCATTGGCATATTACTCTAGCCTAAGCCTTAAATGCCTGTGGTGAACGCTGGTCATTAAATACTATATTTTATTCATATTTATAACATTTCTTGTAGTAAAACTTTCAGAGTTTTAACTTTTGTCATGGGAGCATCACAACCTTGCCTTAATAAGGAACTGTGTGACTGAAAATAATGAGCCATGGCTGACAATACAATGCTGTGACATACTGTGATAAGCCTTGGTAAAGGCTATGATTCAGCAGACAAGAGAACAAAACCAGAAAGTTCTGAATAGGTGGTTTGTGATGCATTGATTTTATTGGCAGTCTGTGCGACACCTCCCCAGTAACAGAGACTGGGACCAAAAGGGCAAGGTATGGGCTATATTGTTCAAATACCCAACACCGAGCTCGTGCAAGTGTTGCATTTCCCCAGGGTCCACTGTGCCAAGTCTCATTTAAGTACAGCTTTGGTAACTAGAACTGTATGTGGGTTGTATGTGTGGGAGTGTGAAGTTTTTCCTGACACAGCTTATCTGCTGCTTTGGTTCAGTTATTAAATTGAACTTTGCAGCATCGCACTGTCTGGTGCTCTTTCTCCCTGCCCCCTCCCCTTGACAACTGTCACCATGCTTTTTCTCTTGGCACTCAGAAATACCATATTGTCTTATTTTGACTGGTAGTGTTCCTAACCAAAAATAAATCTTCTTTTACTTTTTAATTTTTTTTTTCTCTCTCTTTCTTTCTTTATGGAAATACTCATGTAAAAACTATTCCATTTTTATAAATCAATTAGACTTAAAGGTGTTCAAGATGTTATAATAGACAATACCCTCAACAGAGGGCCATATAAGCAAAAAAAGTATTTTGAAATGATCTGAACTATGTACTTTCATTTAAAAATCAGGAAGGTGCAATTACATCTTTATTAAAAATCTCATCAACTGTTTTGGATCTACTTTCTTCATGCAACCTGCTCTTGAAAAGTAAAAAATGAATGTATACAGCACCAATAAGACTGAGAATTTTATATGATCAGTGTGATTTTATATGATCAATATATAAAATGCATGAGAAGGGTAGACCAAGAATTGTAGCTATACCTAATGAATTACATAATTTCATTTTTTTTCCTCTCCTTGTCTTTCACAATGACTTCCATTCTTCCTGTCTGCTTTCCTTTCCTCTTTTTTTGGTTTCCACTCTTTACTGTCTTTCCATACATTGTGTATGAGTGTTTCACCTCTTGGTCGCTTAAAGTAGTACCGCACTTCAATAACTGTGTGTAGTAATTTTGTGTTACATAGAGAATATGTAACTGAAACCTTAAAAATTAAGATGGAAAGGCAGAAAATACAGAAAAATTAGTAAGGATTACCAGAAATTACAACATATGTTAGCTTCACTGTTCCAGTATGCAGTTCATTCACTGCCTCCTCTCCTTTTCTTCTGCTATTTATGGCATGGTTTAATTTCCTCCATCAACTTTGTTGAGACTCTAAATGAAATCAGTGGGATTTTTGAAATATCTCTCAATAGCAATGGTGGTTTATTTGAAGTTTTCTTGTTCTTCATCACTCTTTGCAACTTGTAGACTTAAAAAAAAAAAATAGAATTAATGGCAGGTGTTAAATTATTGCATCTCCCTAGCATAATTGAACTCTATTACCTTATGACCTTAATAACACTTTGTAAAAATCCCAATGAGTTCATCTAAATACAAGTGGATATTTTTATCTCCAACCTAGTGAAGATAAACCTAAACCACAAGTAATTAAAATTACTCGACCTAATCCCATCAAATACTAAAGAATTCAAATCTCCTTTGTATTGAATTCCTACACACTGTAACAGACATATGTCTGTTTTTACGAAAATCCTCTAATTCTACTGTGACTATATTCACCTGTTGTGGTTTAAAACTGGTGAGCAGCACAGCCCCACACAGCTGCACGCTCACTCGAAATAATAAAAGTGAGAATTTGTGTGATCAGATAAAGACACAGTTCAGTAAGTAAAGCAAAAATCATGCAAAGCAAAACAAGGAATGCATTCCATACTTCTGGAATGTGTTCAGCCACCTCCAGGGAAGCAGGGCTCCATCATGCATAATGATTACTTGGGAAGACAAAATGCTGTAACCCAGAACACCCTCCACTTCTTCCTTCCCCCAGCTTTATATGCTGAGCATGATGTCATATGGTATGAGAAATCCCTTTGGTCTGTTCAGTCAGCTGTTCCAGCTGTATGCCCTCACAGTTTTTTGTGTACCCCCAGCCTACTCACTGGTGAGTGGTGTGAGAAGCAGAAAAGGCCTTGATGCTGTGTAAGCACTGCTCAGCAATAACTAAGTGCTATCAACACTTTTTTTTAGCACAAATTCAAAACAACCCTGTACTAGCTACTATGAAGAAAGTTAACACTATCCCCACCAAAACCAATACAACCAGAAAGATGATTAGTTTCTAAATGCATGTGAGAAACTAGTTAACCCCATCACTTAAAACACTCATAAAGATGTTTCTAGAATTTGCTGACAATACGATGTATGCTGACATGAAATGAAAGCAATAATTATTTCTATTGTATTTTCTGGGGAATGGTTAATTTCTGTCACTTAGGGTTAGTTGGCATTCCACTAGGCAAAGAAGACACTTTTCAATTAATAATTATAGCTAATTCCCACTCCCCTCTCTGGAGATTCTTTATCTTCCTTCATGATCAGACTTGTTTTATCACTCTACCATTCCCTTTATGTGTGATCCTACTTTTGTGACACCTGGCGGACTTGCATCCTTGCAGGAAAGAGAAACTATTCTCTAGCATAAGAACAGGGACTCAAAAAATAAAAGGGAAAGAAAAGATGGAAGGAAAGAAGAAAAACCCTTTATTATTTGAGTCATTCCTTTAAATAGTTTCTAATCTTTCAGAACTGCATTTCCAAAAGCCCTTTTGAAGACGATTGCTTCTGAATTACTTCAGAAATTAAAATGTGTTTCAAAAGAATAAAAATCTGTTACTTCTAAGAAGGAAATAGCCATACTTGATTTTGAGATCATTATTATATCCACTAGTAAAAAAGTAATTAGAGTAGCAAAAAATCATGTAATTTAGACTGATATAATTTCATTAAATTTGTTAGAGCTATGCCGGTCTATACCAGCTGGCAGTCAAACATACGCTTCTAGAATAATTTTGTTGTTAAGCTTGTTTCAGCTTTTTAATGTAGTATATATTCATTCAGATCTCTTCATATATTTAATCTTCATTCATAACCCTATAATTACTTCATCAAAATGGTGCCATATTAACATTATACTTAGTGTTAAACTGTTTAGCTAATGTTTTACGGTGTTGAACATAGTGGTGTAATCTAAGGGTCTTCCATAAGGATAAACATTACCAAGATCGAGATGTAGAGAATTGTGGGGGTATTTTTTGGGCCTTTTCTGCGGGATGAAAATGCTCGGGAAACCCACCACTCAGCATTGATGGTGCTAAAACCAGAACTTGTGAGGATATGCTGTAACACTGCAGTGTCCATGATAAAAGACCGGCAGTTCACTCTTATGGTTAAATTTAATTTACTTCAGTACTTACTGAAACATACTCATGCCACCAAAGATTAGAGTCAGTATCACAGGTGCATTTCATTCTCCCCTATACCAGCATTTTGGAACACTGGAAATTTGAAATTTAACTTTTGAAATTTGAAAGTTGAATCCATAGTTACTAAACTCTCGTTTTCTTGACATATACTTGACAAAAAAGTGTAGTGCTCAATAAAAAAGTGTAAAATACAGTATTTTCGTATTTAAACTCTTTATTTCAAGGATTCACGTTTGCTGTCAATATTTCTGTTTTATTCATAGAACTCCCTCTGGTGGATTATTTAAAATATGAACATAATTGGTTTATTATTTAATCCCCAAAATATATCTAAAGAATATGACTCTAGAGGCTATTTTTATGAATTTAAGTACTGAAAAGATTTCAGTTAACATTATATATATGTAATTTATTTTGATAGTGTTTATATGTATTTTTTTTCCTTAATAGCATTTCTCAGAATACATCCGGAGCACTTTACATGTGTATAATGTTGAAATCCTTTACGATGAAAAAGGGAGTCTATTTTAAAAAAACAATAAACCCAAACATAACCCAGTTCTAATAAATCACATAGTCTAACTGTAGTAAACTGGAAGTAAACTGAAGCTCTCTTGATTATGTTTAACACCTGATGGAAGCTGACCTCACGTTGGTGTTGGTGATTTGTTTTAATTAAGAAAAACAAATATTATGTTTACTGTTTATGCAAAACTGCTGTTTGCCTCTGTCCTTTTTCTATCATACAAGTTTTGTCTCCATTCTTGCCTGGTTTGACAGATAGAAGAGCACTGGCAGAAAGATAATTTCCATCCATTATATGTTTAAGTGATTCTAAGGTCAATAGAGATCTAAGTTCCTTGAGAGAAATTCCATCTAATGATTTTGTGGTATTAAGATATTATTATATTGGTTTTGGTTCTAGTTAATGTTTTTATCATTTTATAATTTGGAAGAAAATTAAAATCACTGCTGTTAAAGTCTATGGGTTATATGAGAATTGCAGGACAATAAATAATCATGAGGAACAGCAACCATGGAGAACTACCTGGATTGATTACTTAAGAATAAAAAAATAATAATTTTTTAGTATGCCCACAAGTGAGTTATATACCCTAGAGAAGAAAGATGAAGAATGAAGGGTCTGATTTTAAATGAAACTGTAGCTTAGCAGAAAAAAAAAAAAAAAAAAAAAAAAAAAAAAAAAAAAAAAAAAAAGAAAAAAAAAAAGAAAAAAAAAAAGAAAACTAGAACACAGAGAACTATAGTGGGCAATTCAAATTGTAGTGCAATGTAATTTTTTTTATGTACTAGTGTTAATATAGAACAGCTAACTAACAGCTAACTTCTACTCATGTGTGAAGTGTGTGAAACTAGATTTTATCGAAGTAACGACAATCTGATTATTGTGCACATCTTTCACAGGTGTGAAAGGATATGTCTTATTCACTGAATAAAGGAAATAAGAAGCAAAAGTGGTAAATGGACTGACAAGCAGGGACATAATAAAGGATAGCACATATAAAAAAGGCTCTGTTAAACTGAAAAAAGGAAGAATATTAAAATAAAGAAAGTTTTCTGTTAGAGATTATTAGAACTAGATTTGTAAATGGATGGCATTGTCTCTTAAATTGTAAGAGTGAGAGACATTACTGGAGGTTGTCATTATGGAAGATTGAATTTCAGTAATGCACAAAATGTAGGAAGCAAATATTTCTAATAAAAGTAATTTCTGGATGTAGTAGCTACCAAGTTTCTTTCCCAAGTAGTTATTAAGCCAAATTAAATTCATGACTTCATAATATGAATGCATCATTGAAACACTTGTTGAAGATAGAATTGACTTGTGATGATGAGCAAATTCACTTAATGACAGCATCACAGAATCACAGAATGGTGTGGGGTTTGAAGGGACCTCTGAAGATCATCTAGTCCAATTCCCCTGCTAAAGTGGGTCCTCCTAGAGCAGGTTGCACAGCAACTTGTTCAAGTGGGTTTTGAATGTCTCCAGAGAGGGAGACTCTACCACCTCTCTGGACAGCCAGTTCCAGTGCTCTGCCACCCTCAAAGTGAAGAAGTTCCTCCTCGTGTTTAGACAGAACTTCATATGTTCAAGTTTATGCCCGTTTCCTCTGAAAAAAAGACTGTCCCTTTCCTATAGACACCCACCCTTGAAGTATTTATAGGTGTTGATTGGATCCACCCTCAGCCTTCTCTTCTCCAGACTAAAAGACCCAATTCCCTCAGCCTTTCCTCATAAGAGAGATACTCCAGTTCTCTAATAATCTTTGTGGTCCTCTGCAGTACCCTCTCCAGCAGTTCCCTGTCCTTCTTGAGCTGAGGACCCCAGTTAAAATGAAGGGGAAAAAAGTTATTGTAATAAACTAAACTGGTCAACTGGATCCAACAGATTAAGGACTAAAATATTGAGGAGATTTATACCATTAAACTAAAGGTTATAAGAGGAACATATCTGGTAGAAAAGGTTCTAACAAAAAAAAAAATTGTCTCAAAAACAAACCCACAAAAATAAATTAGAAAGTAACTGAGAAAGCAATGGGGAAAATAATCAGTGCAGAAAAAGTAAAAATCATTAAATACAGACATAAAGTGAAAATTTCAGTAGCAGATTTAAATTATTTCTTTTTAATGAATGCCAAAAAAAAAAAAAAAAAAAAGAAGAAACCAAGATTTTAATTGCTAAATTGAGAAAATGACAGTGTTACTTGCAGTGAGTTAGTGGGGGAGATTAGCAACAATTAAACTAGTGTTATGAAACCTCACAGAAACCCAAAATTGCTTTTAATAATTACACTGTTTTCAAACGTGAAAAAGTCAGGATGGGCTTCAATGAGAACTAAAGTGTTTGAAGGGAAAGTTATCGCAATGAAGATGAAGGTAAAACACAGAGTTCAAATACATATGCTAGTGATAGCAATGCTACAGGCTTGGGGAAGAGTGGCTGGAAAGCTGCCCAGCAGAAAAGGACCTGGGGGGGCTGATGAACATGAACCAAAAGTGTGTCTAGGTATCCAAGAAGACCAACAGCATCCTGGCTTGTGTCAGGAAAGATGTGGCCAGGAAGAGTAGGGAAATGATGATACCTCTGTACTTGGCACTGGTGAGGCCCCATCTCAAGTACTGTGTTCAATTCTGGGCCCCTCACTATGAGAAGGACATTGAATGTAATGACAGGACCAAAGGAAATGGTCTGAAGTTGCAACAGGGGAGGTTTAGGCTAGATATTAGGAAGAATTAGTTTACTGAAAGAGTGGTCAGGCAATACAACAGTCTTCCCAGGAAGGTAGCTGTGTCATCATCCCTGGAGAAATGTACAGATGCGACACTTCAGGGCATGCTCTAACGGCATGTTTTAGTGGCATGTTCTAGTGGCTGAGATTGTAGGGATTTTGTGCATGTGTATGGTTGGATTCGGTGATCTCAGAGGTCCTTTCCAACCCTAATGATACTGCGATTCTGTAATACATGTGTGTGTATATGTCTTTGTCTATGTACACAGATACCATATATAGAGATAGATATGTATATGTATACTTGTGTACATATCTACATGTGTATAAATTACATATAAAACCACACAGGGTTTACAAAAGTGAGATCATGTCAAATTTATCCAACATTTTTCTTTAATAAGAGAACTGAGATTTCTTAGAAAAAAAGGAAAAAGAATGAAGCTGCTACATTTACATTTTGGTAAGATGTGATATGTGTTATCTGGACATTTTAGCTGCATTAGATCAATACAAGAATAGATAAAGAACCCTCTTCTGTCCCAGTGCGGTGCTGTGGCAAAAAAAAAAAAA